>JARKHS020027661.1:0-30213 GCA_030143305.2 Amblyomma americanum | reverse complement strand
GTACTCGGTTGCCATTTTGAATTGATGTAAGGAGCTGCTAAAGGTAGGCCAGGGGATACCTTTGCGAATGCGCCCATTCAGAAACCGACAGGGTGGTGAAAGGTGTAGTTTAAGGGGTAAGGTTGGTTTCTCTAACCAGGAAAGGAGCCGTAAAGGTAAAGACCTTGAAAGGAGAAGGTAAAGGTTGGTTTGTGAATACAAGGGCTAGATCAGCAAAAATCTACTAAATCAAGGTCTATACTATACCAGATGGATGGCATGGCTCTGAGGATGCTCCCTGGCTACTGGCTTATTGTCCCTTTATGTGATATTTATTTTCAGTTATCGCATTTCATGTTATGTGACTGTTTTTGTCTTTTGGAAGTACATCTGCACAAACACAATACGGGCACAAATATAACGAGAGCTCGATTTCATGTAAAAACAAAGTTTTGCATGAACACAGCTTCATTTTCCATTGCATCGACGTCGTTTCAGAGGAAGCAGTTAAAGGGACTATGCAATGAATAAAAAGTCGCTTGTAAATGTTTTCAATGCTTAGAAATGATGCTAAGAAGCATTCACACCAAGTATGAGTCTTCGGAAAATTTTAAAAACCGTGTTTTTTTAAATTCGCGGGCCGATTGGTGTGCTCGTAGTGACCAATTTTGAAACTAGAATCGTTAAAAAAGACGTCACTGTACCCACGTCGTCGCCAGGCCGCCACACACTGTCAATCGCTGGAGCCACAGCAGCCACGACGTCACTGGCACACTTCCGGTAGCCGTGAAAATCGTCTGCTCATGCCGCCGCGCGACCCTCTCGGGCAAGCGCGAGCCTCTGCTGCCTCCTTCTGTCGGGAGTTCCGGAGTCACTCACAGTGGCTCGCCGAGTCGCTACTGTCGTCGCTGGCATTCAGCCGGTACGACGCGAACGCGTAGGGCTCGATGCCCATCGCGGCCGTAAGAGCGAGCAGCCGCGCTACAAGGTCCGGGTCCATTACTGCTAACTACAACAGACGACAAGCAAAGAAACCCGACGCGTGCCGCAATCACGCCTGCTGCTGGGGTGCTACGAGCGACAACCGGAAGTTGCAAAAGGAAAGTCAGCGGATGATGTATTCATGGACGGGGGCCCAGTCCCAGAGCTGTTTTCTTTATTTTTGTCTGGTGGCCCGCGTGTATGAGTTGAGGGGGGAGAGGAGGCGCATAATTTTTAATCGTCTCTATCTTCGTTGTTGTTGATGCCAGCATAAAAATTCTTGTGTTGGGGTGACGAGTGATGAAATGCCTATCTCTCGTCTTCTTTACGTAATCTCAATTTATTGCATAGTCCCTTTAAGAAACACAACATAGAAGTAGCGGTATCGCTCGCGTAGTGCCACCGCAAGCCTGTTTTTTGCCGCCGCTTCCATGTGCTTTGCGCTGCCGTGCTGCGAAAGTTCGCCTTTTTCTTCCCTTCCCTACTCTTCATTGCATTTTTAGTCTTTCCTTTCTCAGTGACCCGTGTCGCCTTCTTTCTGCATTCATAGTAGCTTTAGTTTTTTTTTTTCCAAGCTCGCTGCATGCTTTGCCTCACTGCCCCAAGGACTTCCAGAAGTTTGCTTCTCCTCACAGGTTCGGCGCTTCGTGGTGAAGCTATCTCAAAGAGCATCGTTTCATTGCTTTTGGTATCCATTTGCCTCCCAATGTTGGTCTTGCACATGCCACGTTATTATTCCATGGCAGGTAAATCGCCATGGACAGACACTCTTTACTATAGCCTTTCCTTACAAAATCTAAAGAAAGTAACTGAAAAAAAAAACGCACAGTCGACTATGGGAGGCGAGATGGGATTGTAGTAAACTCCGATATGGCGTGAAACTGCAAGTGTTGAAGAATACATGAGCGCACTCGGCACAAAACTGCCCTGCACAAAATGTTAGCGTCCCTAAAAATCAGCAGTACAGTTTATTTCACTGTTAGCTTCCATTTTCCTTTAAAAAATGTACACATTTAATTTATTCGCAATTTTTGCACTGAAGCACCAGATTAAATTTTGCAACCTCTAAATACAGCAAAGAGAAACAATCAGTTTAGCATTGAAACAGTTTAATTTCAAGAGGAACACACCTTGAAGAAAATATATACAAATATACCACCAGAAAATGGCCCCCAGTGCTTCATCCCATACTATTTTGGACTACTGATAAAATTTGCAAAGTGTGTGCAATAACGTGAGACATAGAACACTAGGAGCTGTACCACCAGCATTCCTCATCGCCACTGCCTCCTAAGTGCCTTCTAAGTCATCACTTGACCAATCAACAGCACACATATGCCCCTCTCACTGTCACCAACTACAAATGAGAAATTTCCTTTTGCACAAATTGGCGTAAGCATCGATTAATATCTTGGTGCGGGCTAGTTGGTGAATCATCATGGAAAGCGGCAGCGCGAAGCAACAAGGACGAAAGAGAGATACGAGAACACAGGACAAGCACTTGTCATGTGTTCTCGTGTCTCTCTTTCGTCCTTGTTGCTACACGCTGTCGCTTTCCATGGCACAAGCATTCTAAGAACAGGCACTGACAGCCCTGTTGCCAAGCAGAACTAAACATGGCCTTCAAGCGCTGACCATGGACTGTCACCTGCATTATGCAAGGACAATCTTGGCACAAACTAGATCCACCTAAACTTTCCCGCCTAACCCAAGCACTGTAACAAATTTATGTGTTCAAAGCAAAATCTCTAGGATCATGATGAGCTAGGCTCCCCTAAAGCGGTATTTATACAGGTGATCTATCCTTCTCCAGCTAGGGTGAGTGCATTGTGTGACTGTAAACATGAGAAATCAGGCAGCATGGTGACATGGGTCTCGGTGGTGGAGAGGGGATGGTTTGTTTGGCCAGCACAAACGATCCCCTTCTAGGCGGGGTGTGAGAAGTGTTTTCTTTGAGAGTCTGACAAATTCACAGCTCATGCTCCGTGGTATGTGCGCAGCAGCGTTCACTGTTTTAGCTGCCCATGTGGATACAGCCCTGGGGAGGGAGTTTCATTGCACATCCCTCCCCAATGAGCTTCCCCATGTTAATACCTCTTAGAGTGCATGAATAACTCAACTATTACAATTTTAGGTCCTTATACGTTACCCTGCCCTTTATGCTTAAAAACACTAACTCAGTTGGTGCCAACACCTATATTTGTTGCAGTGCTTGACTCCCTTCAGTACGTCTGCATCAACTATAGTCTCGCCACATGGCAAACATTTGAAATGCTGCTGCAGTTAATGTCACAATACCTCATTTATTACACTGCACTCAGTACCTCAGCTGTAGCGAAAAACCGACAGGAAGTATTATCAGAGCTCCTATGCACACGGCAAATACGAACATGCAGAAATGATTGGTTTGCCAATAGACAAGACTGTTTTTCCTTGATATCGCCATCTACCTCGCTTTAATTTAGCTACACAGCTGCTTGCTACGAAAGACAGCAAAAATAGTTATAAAAGGCAACCATAGCATTTTTTTCAACACTAATAAAGTCTTGACTTATGCTGGGATTGACTGCTGGATTTTTGCAGCCAAAGCAACAGTTGGGGTTTCGGCTTCAAAGCACACCAGAGTGGAGAGCTCCAGATCAATTTTGGCCACCTAGAGAGTTCCTCAATTTGTACCAAAATCATAGTACACAGGCATTGCTGCATTTTGCCTCCATATAAATGCACCTATATTAGTCGGGATTGAATCCACAACTTTGGGCTCAGCGGCCAAATACTGCAGTACACCCACCAAGTCACGCTGGCAGGTTACACTGAGAATATGTCCATCAGACCCAGGCTTGCATTAAATAGCAAGTACAGAAGTTTTAATTCAACAATAAAAGGTAGGATGAAATGACAACTTTAAACACAAAGTTGTGCTACACTTTGCACACCAACAACATTCAAAATTAACCGAAACATGGCAAAAAAATCACAAGGGGCTTTTAAATGTGGCAAATAGGATACATTCTGCCCAAGCAAGCTTTTCTAAGGGCAAAGGAACCTTAGTGCAGCTGCTTTTGTAGAATGACTAGAAGCAGAGGCCCCACCTTCGTACTGCTTCCATCTGCTCCTTGGTATAGTCTGCTGCGCGACGCTCTTCGGAGCCATCACGTGCCGTGGGTTGAGCTCGACGTCGCGTGCCTGGTGAAGATGGCTCCCCTCCTGGAGATGCACTGCGCGAATGGTGGTGGTGGTGGTGGTGGTTGTTTCCCTGTGCGCCACCATCACAGCTCGTTGTGCCATTTAGCTTTTGCAGCTGTTCTATCAGGTCTATTACAGACGGCACAAAGGGAGGAAGGAGAAAAAAAAGACAGAAAAAGCAATGTTTCAAAACTTCACCATGGATACAAATGCAGCCGGTAAAAAAAGAGTAAAGCTTGTCAATGCAAAATGAACAAATTGCTCAATGACTGCACCATACAGATTTTGATTTCAGGCAGTCTAGCAGTGATCCACTGTAACGTGAAACTAATGATGCCCACCATAAACACACAATACTTGATGCTTGAACAGATATTTATCGAGACCTAGATCTATTGCAGCGTAGGTTGAACTTGTACCTGAGGCCGAACCATCCGTATACACGAGTGCGGTCACTATATGCAGCGTGGTGTAGGTAGAGTGTCAACTGTTTAATGGCCGGTGTCGATAAGTTCGATTTTTCCGGTATGCCCGGAAAATTGTAAGGCGCACGCATGGCTCCTGCAGACACCACAGTGCAGAGGAAGGCTGTGCTGCCGGGGTGAACTATGAGGGGATGGACGACTGGTGGGCTGCTATAACCTTTTGAAACGCTGCGTGTGGTCTTTGATCCCTCACTGACACAAGGTGGTGCTGGGGAATTGTTGTTAAATGCTGTATGTGGATCCGCAGGGTGTCAGGGTTATATACGTCGAGAGTGGGTAGTCCTGGGCAATTGCAATGGTAGCAACTGTTGATGCACTGCGAGGGAGACCGAGGCATGTGCGAAGTGCCTGACCTTGTATAGTTTGGAGGGCACGCAAATTCGTCTTGCGTGTGCTTGAAAGCACTAGTGCACTATACCGCAAAAAAAATGAAATGGCAGATATTGGTGCTATGTTAGGAGGTAAAGTTTAAGTTCTGAGGAGTTGACGTATTGAGCCATGGTGTGGTTGATTCTTTAAAAGCAGTGACCATAATATGGGGTAGACATCAGCGTACGAGTGAAATGTTCTGCAATAGATCTAGGTCTCTAGCAGTCTAGACTGCCTAGCAGTGATCCACTGTAACGTGAAACTAATGATGCCCACCATAAACACACAATACTTGATGCTTGAACAGATATTTATCGAGACCTAGATCCAAGCCAAGCTGGGTGGCACAGCCAAGCTGGGTGGCACTGCTTGATGCATTGTTGCTCCTAACAATGCTGTTCAACATGGTTCTAAGTGGACACTGTCAGTGATAGCCTTTTATTAAATGCACATACGAAAAACTTTTTTGCCCACCTAATCGAGTTTCAAATCAAAATGTTGACTCTCAAGCAGAATCCAATAATTTCATGTCTCCTTACGTTATGAATGATAAAGAGCCCATAAATCTGTGCTAATTATTCCCTGCACAAGTTTTTCACCATATCCTTGTCTTACCAAAATTCAAGAGACTTGTACAGAATTCATACATACTTCATTTATTACCGAATGCCCTATGCAAAAGCAAAAACAAAAAAGGGGGCAACAGCTGCCCTTTATATGACACAGTTAAAACAACTGCAAACAGACAAGCAGATTTTAATAAAAACCATGAGTATTTTAACTGTCCGCTAGTGAAGAAGAGAAGTGATCTGAGGTATGACAATGTATCTTTGCATGGCTACCCCACACAGTAACCAGCAAACATCAGTGACTGCAGATACCTTACAAACAGCAGAGAAATAGTAAACAACAAGACACAGCAATGCTCACTCTAACAAGGAATGAAAAAGGCATTGCATAAAAGGTTTTTTTTTCCCTCTCAGTACGTACACACACACCTGGACATTGCGAAATCATTATTGGGCTAATTGGTTATGATGCAGCAATGCTATGACCAGAAAGCCATGAAATGTTTTCAGCAAGAAGTAGGGTCATTTAGCAGTGGTAAGTGTTGGCCAGTGCCAAATGCATGTGATCCAACTTAATGGCCTATGAAGCACTACAATACACCTTGGTACTGGGTGCAAAAACGCAGCGTAGCTTCAGCGTCTGGTTCATGCTAGTACAGTTGTTTGTTAATAAAGACACTCTGGTTACTAGGCAGAACTTTCCACAAAGCGAACAATCCGTAAAAACAAATATAATAAAAAAGACACTCTGATTAAGATCTCCTTCTCTATATAGTGGTGCACAGTGAAGAAGAAATAAGACAAATTTGGAGTTCCAAGTTACTTATTCTAGGTGAGATTATATTAATGGCCCACAGTAAGGGGTGTTTGAGCTTGGCTTTAAAATTCTTGCACTATGTACAGGCCACCGAGCGTCCATGCCGTGCACGAGACCTCAAAAGCGAGCGGGAAATTTACAATCAATTTTTTCAAATTCCCACTTTCGCGCCTCGCCACGACATAAGGTGCCGGGCTTACGCACGAAAACCTGGCAGACGATGTCATGTCTTGCAAATGACATCAGCAGCCGGGGGTTATCATTGGTTCACAGCGCCAAATTCTTTCAGACGTCACGCGCGCCGAAGCCGGCGGATGTAGGGGAGGGGACGAGTGATTGGGGCCGGCGGAGGAGCGCCACCGTTTTGGCGTGTGAGAGGAAAGGGAAAGGCGCGAAGACGCGCAAGTTCAAATTTTGTCTGCATATCACTCAACTTCCACAAAACGCATAAAAATAATTCTTGCTGGGAGATCATTATGAACCGTCGTCTTTTAACATCCCAGACATATCGCACCTTTATTGAGACCCCCTTTCTGGGTACCTTTAAACAACATGGTTATGATACATATATTTTTTTTAATGACGCAAGAGCAGTTTGGCTAACTAGTGCCACGGATAATGTGTTTTGTCTCCACAACGTGGTGTGTAACTTTTTTCTGAGTTTTTCGCTCCTAATGCCTAGCAGTCCACAAGACAGGCAATAACGTCTCTCCTAGTGTGAATGTAAACATTCAAAGAAATGCTAAAGCAGAGATCTGTACAGACTCTGTGGACAGCTACTGAACATTGCATTCAACAAAGCGGAAATTGCACAGACATTCATGCAATACGCCAAAAATTAAAAGCATGCTGACAGGGTGTCTACAGGCACCTAGACATGCGTATGTGTGTGTGTGTGTGTGTGTGTGTGTGTGTGTGTGTATTAAATAAAAGCGTCACTGCCTTTCGCTGGTATTCTGCCCTCAAAACATTGGAAACGAAACGTCTGGTTGGGACAGCCAAGGTCTTGCTCTGATCACTGTCCATATTAATGGGAAAAAAAAAATGTGTGGGCTCCAATGGGCTCTGTGCATTTCCCACTGTCCTTGTCCAAACAGCGAGTTTCCATATTAATGAGGCATACATGCTGAAAAAGTATGGCCCCAGAAAAACTCAATAACTTCAGCCATCCAATTCAATGGGGGTTGTATTAACAGGGCACGACTGTCCAATTATTCAACCTTGTTGGCTGTCACTGCTTTTACGGGAGAGAATGGTCAAAAGTGATAAGGTTGCAAAACACACCTTACCTCATCCGACTAATTTTTGGTGTTGTTAAATCAAGAAAAGCAAGGAAATGTGTCTCTGCTACGTCTTAATGTCCAGACAGCAACAATACTGCAAAAGCCCGCACATAATACAAAGCAGGACTTCAGAACAGCAAAATTGAAAAAAAAAAGTTGCATTCATGCACAACTAAGACTTGGGCTTTATTCACAATCCCTGCCTTCGATCACTGAAAAGTTGTTAGGCAGTCTTTTTATACATCTCAAAGGTATTCATAAACATGTACTCCAATTTCTTTGACCTAAGGGATGAGTTGTCAAACAGTCCTTTTAGTGACAACATTCTTTCCCAAAGGTTCTCACCTAAGAGAAGAGCTGTCAAACAGTCCTTTTAGTAACAACATTCTTTCCCAAAGGTTCTCATCTTCTGTACTGTCAAATGTGTTGGAGATGGCATAACTGAGGTTGACTGCTCTTCAGTGTTCAGATCAAATGTAAAGCTCTTTGAAAATGTGAGGACAAAAACCAGGACAAGAGGTTCATAATGACCAGGAAACACATAAAGCGACACATACACAACATCGAGGAAAAAAAACTCATACTAAGAAGCATTACACACACACACACACACACACACACACACACACACACACACACACACACACACACACACACACACACACAACAACAACAACAACAACAACAACCAACCAAAGAAACAGCTTTTATCCAGCCTGTTTTTTTCTGCCATGTGCACTTTCATCTCTCATTAGATAAAGAAAAACTTTTTCAGTTGCAACACATTGACCCTCAAGATCAAATGCACAGCACAGCAGCGAGACAAGAGAATGCTATTCACACAAGGGCGAGGTTGTGTCCAGACAGTAGTCACCGACAAGTGCGCTGTACTCGGTTGCCATAAAAACATGCCCATTCCCAAGTTGTTCTTGGCCGGAATGTATGTTGACATCAGCTAGAAAAGTCAGTTATAACCATAACGAGAACCTAATGCATGCCAATATATGCATCAAATGAGCAACATGGTATTGTATCTTTTTTAACAATGCCTGCGCACCGGCCAACCATTATTTGTGCCATCATGTAGCTGATTATAACTGCCTATCGGATATACGTGTAAGTAGCTTGCAGCGTGATAAACGTGCGAAGTTTCGGGTCTGAAAGCCTACGCAACGTCCTTGGCAGAAGGAAGTGCCGTATTAATGGAAAAAACTTCCGCTGGC
Source organism: Amblyomma americanum (assembly GCA_030143305.2). NCBI lineage: Eukaryota > Metazoa > Arthropoda > Arachnida > Ixodida > Ixodidae > Amblyomma > Amblyomma americanum. The sequence continues at coordinate 21,321 of JARKHS020027661.1, read as the reverse complement.
AGGGACGCCAGTATGCCACATTCCCTTTATCAAGTGAGGTACGAAAACAACGCAAAGCAGCAACAAGGGTCCCATTTACAACAATTACATTCTCAGAAAGAAACTAACGAAACTCGACAGGTCCCTATCCAAAAAGACTTCAGCACTTAACCTCGCTCTGATGACTCAAAACTCCTGCTTGCCTACCCACGACAAAGCTAGCTCCAAAAATTATACCCGTGGGCAAACAAGTTAACAAACGAGGAGTGAAAAACGCTCGGCAATGACGTTCCTTTAGGTGGAGTATCTGAAGACCTTAACTGGTGTTGGCTGAACACATCTTTCCTCTACTTAAAATGTCAACCGACGCACTTATTGCCTTGCCACCAGGTCAGCTTCCTCACCTGGCCAAGACAAAATGATCAGAGAGGGAGTGGTGGGCGAAGGGTTTGGGGGCTGTCAGTTCAGCAGCGAAAACTATGTACTACGGCTTGTTTCTACAGGATATTTGCATGCAGACTGCAGTAGGCCTATTTCGATAGTCATCTGCGGCGCTTATGTGGGTCACCTCCTTCAATAAAACAAGCCTTGCCTATCCGGACATAACAGACACAATCATGTGTTAGCGAAAGCTTCCTAAAGCACAACCTACAAAGTGGTAAGCGCGGCTCCGACGTCCCAAGTTAAGTCCAGACCGTAGGCTTACGTGGATTCTTGTTTACCGCAGGCACTGCTCACCTTTGGCGAGTTTTGATGGGTACAGGTGTTCAGCCTTACGAAGAAACTTGAGCGCCTTTTCTTTGTGTCCCTGTGCAATGTAAGCTTGTGCCAGTTGAATACAACGCTTACTTTCTTCTTTATTCCCTTCCATAACTGAGCTGAACCCCTACATACTTAGCCTGATGGGCACAGATATGGCACATACATTCTCATTGGCCTACGCAAGTACGCACTCAGTTTTGCGCCACGAGCAAAATAATTTTAAAAAATTCACTCTAAGCTTTCTAAGAAAATTTTAAATTATTAAAAAAAAACGGCAGTTACACTTCATATATAAACTGTTTCGTATACAACGCGTTTAAGTAACTTTAACTTTTTTATTTAAACAAAATAAAAACCCTGCAGCTGCATAAAAATTATGTTTTATTTTATGTTTAGTTACAAAAATACTACTGGGTATTTTTATTATTATATACGGTGAGATATTGTTCGTAATGCGAAATTACGGAACTTCTTGCGAAACTTCTGGAAAATAACTCTGGCATATTATCTGCGTTTTCATTGGTGCAACCTTGTCACGTGACCGAAGTTTTGTATTTGCCCTTCCCAGCTCTTTATTGGCGGTCACTATTGGCGGCATCGGCGGTTCCGTGAGGGAGGCATCGTTCGTTGTTCTTGAGCTGATCGTTGAAGAATGGTAAGCAATCCGAGTAATCCTTTGTTACGCTTGGTTGTATTTCCTCCGATCTTTTCCTGATCATTGTGCAATGGCTTCGCTGTATTTCTGGCTGTACATTTTTATGCTAAACTGCCTTATTGATCGCATTTTTGTCAATTACTAGGCTGGAGGCAAAGCCGGGAAAGACTCGGGAAAGGCGAAAGCCAAAGCAGTCTCCAGGTCGGCGAGAGCGGGACTGCAGGCAAGTTCATAAAAATTAATATTCCTGTTAAATTGATCGTGGGTGTGTTTCATGGCTTTTGTATATTTGCCCTGAATATTTACGCGTTAGAACTCCTGGAATGAGCTGGTGTTAGGCCTATCTGCGCATAAATATTACCGTCGCGGAAACCACAATTCGAATTGTGTTGCGCGCGCGCGTAGCTATGGCCAGTAGAAGCAAGCAGCACGGATCCGCAACGCGGTATTATGGCGGCAAGTAGTCGTCAGCAGCGTTGCCATTTTCATCCTCCTTGCTGTCTGCGGCCCGCCTTTTTTTTTTTTTTTTACTGGCTGCGCTGTTGGAGGGAGCTAGGGAAGGGTTTGCATTGTTGATGTTGACTGTTGGTATTGCGTTGGCGGGAGCCTGACAACAAGCTGTCTTTATGAGAAGGCGAAAAAAATGTGCCATATTGAAGTAGTAAGGAGCACTTATGCGTTGGTGCTGTGCGCGTTTCACCGGATACGCGGGAAACTATTTCAGACGTTGGCGCCTGTTCTTAATAGCCGCTTTTCGTTGCTTGTTACTGCGCCTTTCCTTGCCTCAACCTAGATAGATATTTCTTGTGCTTGCAGTGTTGCATGGTTGTGTAATGTGCTATTCTGAAATACGACGCAAGTCTTGTTGTAGCTGTAACCCCTAATATGTATTTTTGCACAAATTGGATGGTACATTTTATATCTTGTGGATTCAACCTGCAGGGCAGGACCAATTGCCTGACTCCATTTGTATTTATGTGCCTGAACTAGAATGAAAAAACTTATTTTCCAAAAAATGAGAACCATACCATGTGAACGCAAACATATCGCGAAAAGCAGCGAAACGCTGTAAAGAGCAACAGTCGCTGGCGGCTGTGTGCACTTGACAGCGTCTGCTGAAATGAACACATAACCATGAGAAATGTTTTATTCCATTTTAATTCTAATAAACAAACACAGAGTTTCGCTGCTTTCCGTGATATGTCTGCGCTACACGCACAGACGTGGTCAGATGCATACATCAGACGTCTGCGTCTGTTGCTAATAGCCGCTTTTCATTTGCCGGCACACTGTTTCTTGTTTCCTTGCCTCAACCAGATGCTTCTTGCGCTTGCGAGGTTTCATGGTTATGTAATGTGCTAGACTGAAATACGACGCAACATTTTTGTCATTTGCTGGCGCCAGTGTTTCTTGTTGCAGTTTCATATTGAATTGTTGTTTAATTTTTAGAATTGAAATGGAATAAAACATTTCTCATGGTTATGCGTTCATTTCAGCATAGATGCTGTCAAGTGCACACAGCTGCCAGCGACTCTTGCTGTTTACAGCGTTTCACTGCTTTCCGCGATATGTTTGTGTTCACTTGGTATGGTTCTCATTGTTTTGGAAAATAAATTATTTCATTCTAGTTTAGGCGCATTAATACAACTGGAGTCAGGCAATTGGACCTGCCCTGTAGGTTGAATCCACAAGGTATAAAATGTACCATCCAATTTGTGCAAAAATGCATAATAGGGTGATTATTTGCACAACTTTATTGCATCACATAAAGGTGAAGGCTCAGCCTGACGACTTGTTTAGAAGTGAATTGAAATGTTACACCCCTACCCACGTAAATCGGGCAAAGCAAGTCGCACACCATTAACATGGTCAATACATATCCACAGAATGTACTTTTGTTCACTTATATAGCCTGCCTATGGGGACCTTCATGCTGAAGCCAGTGGTGCTTGCGCATTAAGCAGTTAATTTTGACAGTACATGTGGCACAGATGGTGAATACAATTTATATCTAATTTCTAAGAGCTTAATTATAAAAAGCATATGTACATGTGGCACAGATGATGAATACAATTTATATCTAACTTCTAAGAGCTTATATTATAAAAAGCATATTAGTTGTGTGTGCCAAATATGCAATCGTAATAACAAGCTTATCAATGTATTGGCTATGGGACTTTTTTGTGCATACAATAGTCGGCATCTCTGTAATATGGTAGCCAGTAGTCTATTTGAAATTTGTCAGTTTTTGGTTTTCAGTGCATTGTAATGGGTGCAATGGTAAAGACCAGTTTGGTGCAGTATGTAAACCCACTGGGCGTAATTGGGAATGGGAAGAATCGCATACATATTCCTCCTTGATTTTGCGGAGGCCTACCAGCAGCATTTCTATTGTCATCTAGTCAATTTGGCCCTGTGACTCTTGAGTGCATACATCAGGTATGAACTCTGAATATGTGCCAGAGAAGCTGCTGGCAAACTGCTCGGAGCGATGTGATGGAAACAATGGCATCGGTAGCAGTTTTGGCACATTTTTATTCCACTCGACGTTTTCATCAAAGGGACCCAAAAAGGGGGTCTAATAAGGCTGCGATATGTCTGGGATGTTAAAAAACGACGGTTCATAATTATCCCCCAGCACGAATTATTTTCATGCGTTTTGTGGAAGCTGAGTTATGTGCAGACTAAATTTGAATTTCCGCGTCCTCGCGCCTTTCCCTCTCCTCTCGCACGCCAAAACGGTGGCGCTCCTTCGCCGGCCCCACTCACTCGGCCCCTTCCCTACCTCTGCCGCGCGCGGAGCGGCCGCGGTGGCGCGTGACGTCTGAAAGAATTTGACGCTGTGAACCAATGATAACCCCAGGCTGCTGATGTCATTTTCAAGACGTGACGTCGTCTGCGAGGTTTTCGTGCGAAAGCGGGAGTCATTAAAAATGTATTGCAAATTTCCCGCTCGCTTCTGAGGTCTCTTACGCGGCATGGATGCTCGGTGGCCTTTACTCTACATAGTTCAAGCATTTTAAAGCCAAGCTCAAGCACCCCTTTCTGTGGCCCTTTAAAGCACATGCACATACTATTAGTTATAGCATGGCACGATCTGCTTACGTGAGGGCCTAGTTGCACCTTCACAATGGCAGGAGTGCAACCCGCGCTGCCATATGCGCATGCGCTCGGATAGCTTCCTGCTGAAGAGGGTCGCGCTATGCTAAAACAGCTTTTAGCATGGTGCATACCACTTGCTGCACATCAGCCTGAATGCCAGGTGCTGGCCAGCTGTGCACACCCGTGCAGTCGAGACCAATCTGAGTGCGTGCATTGGTGGTACACACTGTTCCAAGTCTCTACCCACTATTTATTGTGAATTGCTGTTAGCAAAAAACTTTTTGTCCAGCAGGCCATATCTTGACTATCAATTGCGATCAGCGTTGTACTAGAGGTGTAAGGTTTCAAAACAAGTGACTTGTATGTTTTCTTAAATATAGAACGTTCCAAAAAACACATAGCTCCCCTTGAGCACCTTTATTTTGTGACTCAAATCTGTAGCGAATTAAATTTTTGCACCAAAACAAACATGCTGCAAAGCCTTTTCAGGGAAAGATTGTGACATTGCATGCGGTACAATCGAGGCATTGTGCCAGTCACTTGTCAATGCTGGGTAGGGAAATGCTTGCTTGTGCACTTTTACTTTTTGCCAAGATGAGGTTTGATTGCACACATAGCCATTGTCAGAATACGCAGCCCAAAGATCTTGCTTCTGAGCCCTATAGTGTAGCTCATTTTACATCCTCAGCGACCCTATTCTCTCAAAGGCAGGAGGAACTTGACCTCTGCCATCCCACGTTTAGGACTACCAAATGTGCTGGAGAGGCTCTACAAAGTTGAGACACAAACCTCTTCGGCTGCTTATTTTTGATAAATGCTGCAGACAGGTTTTTGCTTGTGCTCCCATACAAGCGGGGGGGTATATCCATGACGTGGTTTCGCTTTGCAACCGGCTCTCTTCCACGGTTCGATGCATGTTGCACTGAGAAGAGAGCTGTTGCAAGGCGAAAAGACTCGAGGATATATGCCCTGTTGTGCATCTTCATTTGCATGTTACTGAACTGCGACCAGTTTTTATCGCATGTCGCAGACATGTGGGGCATGCTCCTTTTTCACTAGGTGTTGGGGAATGGCGAAAATTCATCTACTACTGGTTAACAATGCACATGAGACACGGGCACGATTCGGTTCCACGAAGTGCCAAATGCACCTACGGTCAGTTTTTGTAACCTAGCCGATGGTGCGTATACAGCATCAAAAACAAAGCTGAAAATACATATGCCATCATCGCTACATGAAAACATGGCATTGGCTGCGTGCGCTTCATTACATTGTTCTGTACAGAAGCAGAGTGCCATAGACAAGGTTTTGTACCCTCTGTAGGTTGCCCTGAAAGTGCCAGGTGCCGGCCAGCTGCGCGCAAACCTGTCGTGCCAGGATCATTCGGAGCATGCTCACGGGCAGCATGCAGTGGGGGCACGCACTAGGCTAAAAAATCTGTTCGACACTGCACATCACAGCCATATAGGGCATAGTCTAGAGTTCGCTCCAGTGGCCTCACTTTAATGAGTGCCCCTTGCCCCCCATATTGCCTGAAGAGAAAATTCCCTCAATGGAACATCAATGGTTCTCCCCACTTATCACACTGAAGCTGCACCTGGTGCGGTGCGAACTTCCGGCACAGCACGTTTACGTGCGGAAACCACAATGACCTGACACCTTTAAACTGTAGGTAACAATGCACCTTTTGCACCTGCCTAGTCATCCATAAAGCGAAAGGAGTCTGCGGGCCTGCCATGCCTTAAAAGGACCAACCCATGTCACCTTGCATTGCTTTGACTGCAATGTCACCATGGCAGCCCAGTGCAGTTTGTCTATCTTCTGGGGTCGTGTTCAAGCCAGTCACTGGTAGGAGTGGATAGGGGCACCAGAGCATTGGCAAATATGAGCGCCGGGATGTGCACAATCGTCCACACCTCATGCACCAGTAGGTATATGTTGCACCCTGCAGGGGCAGTCGCGCGATTGCAGCCGGCTCGTTTGGTGGTTTGTTAAAAACAGTGAAAAAGGGAAAGAAAAGGTGTTCCCGGAGGAAATAAAAGGAGTAGGGCCTGTGTCTCTGAGATCGGTTGCGCTCTGAGTAGTATTAGCGGTATAGATCGCTTGGGGGACCTGACGCCATGAGTGCCATGATGAATTGCACATGGCTTCGGTAGTGCAGGCCAGAATAGGTTTCGGTAAGTGGATTCTAGGAATGAGTGCCTTCTCTCAATGCTCCTGGTTTGACAGCATGGTGGCTGCTGCAACTTTGATGAAAGGCTTTGATGAATTTGACACCCAGTGAGGGCATGCAATCAGCAGATGGAAGGAAGCTGCTGTAGGTTGTCAATGTTTTGGCCAGTATTACCCGACCCTTGTGAACACCAGTCTGGGAGCGTCCATACATCCATTAATCCTTGCGGCGGGGCTGGCAGCCATGACCAGACTTAATGAGAGCACGCTTTGTCTGTTTCATATTTGACTCCATTGGAGCGAGTGCTGTGAAAGAATGCCACTACAGTGTTTGTACTGCACAGGCCACACAGTAGATTACCCACTTGCCTTCTGGTAGTGACCAATAAAACTGCTTTAACTAGACAATAGGATTGTTTCTAGTCTTGCTTCACGTTAAGTGAACATGTTTTGTTAAGTGGCACTGGATAATATATCTCGATGAGAAGAAACGTGGCTTGGCTTGAGAGAGTTCTGAATCCATCTAGTCCATTTGTTGCGCTGTGCTTGTGCGAGTAAGTCTAAGCCACTCTTTCAGTTTGCGCCGCCACGGTGGCTCAGTGGTTATGTCACTCGGCTGCTGGCCCGAAAGACGCGGGTTCTTTCTCGGCTGCGGCGTTAAAATTTTGATGGAGGTGAAATTCTAGATGCCAGTGTACTGTGCGATGTCTGTGCACGTTGAAGAACTCCAGGTGGTCGAAATTTCCAGAGTCCTTCACTATGGCGTCCTTCATAGCCTGAGTCGCTTTGGACATTAAACCCCCCATAAACCAAACTAAACAGTCTACACCTGCACTGCTGTCTGATGTTACTAGTAGTTACTGGTAGCACTTGCTTCTGTCCTAGTAATCATCAGATTCAGGACTCCACTTGAATGTAGAGGTTTCACAAAGCACTAATTCCGTTAAGCTTAGTGTTTATTTGTATTCATTCTCTTTGACTTGGTTGTTAACTTTTAGTTTGTTTTTCATGGTTCCTTTTTATTTAATGTCTCTCTACGGTAAGTAACACACATACTAGTATGGTGCACGCAGTCATCTTGTATATGTTTGAATGTCATGTCATTTCATGTTCATGATTAAGCACTGTGTGCGAGTTCATGCTGTAATCATGTAAACTTGTTCCAGGTATGCCTATAATAGTAGATTCTTTTTGGTGTGCAGTTCCCTGTCGGTCGTATTCATCGGCACTTGAAGAACCGTACCACCAGTCATGGTCGTGTGGGGGCCACTGCAGCTGTTTACAGTGCAGCGATCCTGGAGTACCTGACGGCTGAGGTGTGTAAGGTGTTCTGTGGTGATTTGGCTTTTGTCCAGAATTTTAAATATCTATACTTCTTTGCTGTTCGATCATCAGTGTACTTCCAAATGTTCCAAAGTCTTTACACTAAAGGGAGGCTCAAAGTGACAAAGCAGGGACAACAAAATGGCACAGGACAAGCGCTCTTGGAAATTTCGGCTATTTGCTAAGGCATGGTTCTGAAGGCAGGTGCTTCACAAAACAAGGACAGAGGGACACAGCCTCCCTTCAGAACAATGCCTTAGCAAAAAGCCTAAATTTTCATTAGCGCTTGTCCTGTGTCCTTTTCTTGTCCCTGGTTTGTCGCATCGAGCCCCCCTTTAGTGTAAAGACTGCTTTGATGTTCTGCTCATGGTGTAATGTCACGTAGCATTGGAAATCTGTCATTGATTTGTGCAGCCATTCAGTCGCTGCGTTGTATAAGTTTGCCTTCGTTGTGAATGAAAGATTTTCACGGAAACCGCTTCAGAACCATGCCTTACCAACTAGCTCATTCTTCCACTTTGCTCAAGTTCTTTACTAATCTTAGCATGGCTTATCGTACTTCTTTATCCTGTAGGCTTGCAAAAGACCTGGCCATCAGTCAATTAGTTCCATGGCTAGAAAAGTGCTAGTTGGAAGCTTTGCATGGAGCCTATCGTTCACTTGTCGTGGTTAGTGAAGCCGTTCTTTTGTCTGGCTTGCTTTTAGGTTTTGGAATTGGCTGGCAATGCCAGCAAGGATTTGAAGGTGAAGCGTATCACTCCTCGCCATCTCCAGCTGGCCATCCGTGGTGATGAAGAACTTGATTCTCTTATCAAGGCAACCATTGCAGGTGGTGGTGTGATCCCTCACATCCACAAGTCTCTGATTGGAAAGAAGGGGTCCCAGAAGACGCCTTAACCCTATACATCATTAAGCCAGTGCTCATACCAACAAGGCTGCTTTTTTTTTTTTACCACCAGTGGCCACATTTCTTCACATATTCAGCTCATTTTTTCGACTACATCCTCACATATCGTGCAGTTTGATTTGTTCATGGTGTAATGTCACGTAGCATTGGAAATCTGTCATTATTTGCACGACCCTCCAGTCGCTGCGTTGTGGAAGTTTGCCTTCGTTGTGAATAAAAGTTCTTCAAGGAAACCTCTTGTAGGCTTGTGTGCTTGCTTTAAAGGGGCCACGGACCGTACGAGTTGTATGGAAGATGAGTGTGGTATGTTGGCAGGGTGTGCCTGTCAATACCTGGGCCATGTTAAGTAACACACTATCAGAGCACTTCCTTTGTGGCAACATTATCATTTTTGCACAAAGAGCACACCGTGCAGAGGCTTCTCTGTTGGGGCATTTTGCGCTTTCACTGAAAACCTCACAAAATTTGGCAGCAGGGGTGTTAGTGAGGGAAAATTACCCTGAGAAGCAACCTAGGAGGTGGTTCGGCCAAGTAGGTCACGCGACATGTCATAAGAACCTGCCCACTGAACTGAGAGTGAACTGCTGTCTGTGGCAGGTGGCAGTTGCTGGGAATAGCAAACTGGATCACAAAAATTCCAATGGTGACAGCACCTGCCATCCCAGGGCAGTGGTGCCTCGCTGCATCAGGAGTGGTAAAAGGACTCCTATTGATCTATGAATGTTAAGTTGCGAACCAATTATGCATATATGGGTATTATCCCATTGGTGGCTATCGCGTCGCACCCTTAAGGGGGAGCTGTTGTGCCCCTCCAGTTTTGTAGGCCATGTATTTGAGATCACTCTGCTCGGAGAAGTGTACAAGTATTTCGACTCGTGCAGAGCTAGCTTGAATGTTACTAATATTTTCTTTTGTTGCTTGGATCACTGATGTGTGCCTGACATAGTGCTTTTACTTTCATCAAGCCTGCATTAACCCGTATATGCCTGAACTGCAGGCAACAAATAAATTCGTGTTTTTGATGTGAAATACTTTACACTTCAGAGTTGTCCTTCTATGGATGGAAATATTTTTCTCACCACAAACATGAGCCATCCCACAGGAAGGAGATTGTGCGAATGCAATACCTGTTGTGTTTGGCGAGCTTTAAAGGAGTATAGACACTAATTTTGGGTGCACGTTTCGTTTGTAATGATGCGTAAGGCATTATTATACATGATTACCATCTGGTATTCTACGACCGCTGAATAGTTTATAATCGCATTTCTTTTTCGTGCTGTTTCGGTCTCGGCAGCCGAAAGAGGACTGTGACGTCAACGTATACTTACAGGTTATGTGAGATGTAAAAATTGCAATATAATAGCTGCTTCTTAATTGGTTGTCATTTCAACTCTTGAAGGCTGGCTTCAGCACTGCAGTAAATGAAAACAATGAAGCAGCGATTTTGCGGACATTTTTCGGTGCCTCGTGACACAACAGCACACTCTGATGTCACAGCCATTGTTCGGCTGTTGAAACCGAAACAGCATGATGGAAAAAATTCGATTATAAATTATTTAGTGGCCGTAGGCGAATATCACATGGTGGTTCAGGCATAGTGTCTTCCGCATCATTATAGAGAAGAAAACATGCCACCAAAATTAGGTGTCTATACTTTAATATTTGACATTAACTCCTGCCATTTCACGTCAGGTGTGGTGGTATCCTCGTGGCAATGTGCAAAGTTGGTTTGCAGTTCTTGCACATTTACAATGTGGTCGATGCAGTGGAATCTGCTGACTAATTCCAGAGACTGACGGCTCTTTCTGAATTCACACAAAACTAGCACAGGAAAAATTTAGGGCCTCTTGAAACTGATAGCAGGCACAAGCTTTTATACAAACTTTCACAGGAAAAGCGCTGTCCTATACGTAGGACACTAGGCATATATGGGTTCATATTCTAGTGGAACACTGTCGTTGAATTTCTTGGCAATTTCTGCTTGGTGTCCAAAGTTGTAAAAACTTTGTGGTGGTAAGCACTGTTCTCTGGGCATGCAGTAAAAATGCAGCTACATCCATTAGCTGAGAGCACTGCTGAGGTCTCATTTTTTACATGCTATATATTACTGTAGAGCTGCTGTTTTTCAAGGAATGAAAGGGGAGAATGCGCTTCAGCCAGGAGAACCTGGAGCATATTGCCAGGCTCCCATTATGTTAGGTGTCTGGTAATGCAAGGCACAGAGATGCGCAGCAGTCTTGGAATGTGCCATTCCCACATGGCCTATGTTGCCTTCTGGCTGCCTGACCATAAGAAGCAGTGCAGCGCACATCAGGCATGCAGTTTTAGAGCATTAGCTCAACTTAATGCAAAGCTTGAATTTCAGTCCGATGTGTGTATATGACATTGCAATGAGCTTCGGATTTAGCGATTTAATAGCAACACAGCCTTAAGTCCGATGCCGAAGTATACTTTGACTATAGCCAATGCGATGGTATCCCCAAATTAGACCCAGTTTCATTCCAAAATGTTGCCCATCCCACCCCCCAAATTTGTGTCGCCACCGAAATTCGACCTTCGTCGATCAGGCCCAGGACCGATGTCCAGGCAAATTGAATTTGCTCAGTACGATTGTAGTCTCCAAATTTCTTACGGGCCACTTCCAAAATTTAGCACACCCCACCTCCGAAATGTGACCTTGGCCGATTTGAACCAAAATCGATTTCCGACCATAATTGACTTCGGCCGACACGGTGGCCGCCTCCAACTTTGACTGACCTTGGCCTGAACAAAAGCGTTGTCCAACTAGGCAACGGGCCAACGTAGCGGGTTGGGTAAAGGCTGCGGTAGCGCGTGAGGTTAGGGTAAGTGCCGGCTTGAAGTTGTCGAAGGGATGGACTCCTCGCGGCGAGAGTGAGCAAGGGGATATTGGCGTTGGTAGCGAAATTTTAGTCTCGAGAAATACCGAGGGTATGGGGTCATGCAACAACTTCACAGCGTCTCGGCCTGCCGGCTTTTCGGGCAGCCGAATGTGGCCGGCTGGGAGCGTGCCCGCCGGTCTCCCGACCTGGTTGATCAGCGCCAGGTGGTTGCCCGGGCTGCGGCGGCCACGAGGGCTGTGGGGCCCTGTACTAAGGGCTCCACAACCTGAGCAAAGAGATCACTGCGGTAACCCGCATTGGAGTAATGCGGAAGTATTGACGCCTCCTCGGCACCTCTGTTTGCTCCTCTTTGATTCTATTTACCTCGATACCTTATTGATCATGAACTACTTACTTTGGTTACGTATCGGTCAATGGCCACATGATTGCCATTTCGAGTTTTCAAACTTGAGCCACGCTTTGGCTCCGTCCACACTTCCGGTTTTTTTTTTCAAATTTGGCGCTACGCTGTAGCTCCGCCTACTTCCGACGTTTTCAAATTTCGCGCCACTTTTGCTCTGGCCCCGCCCACTTTTTGGACATTTTTGGCTCTAATCTACTCATGCGATTTTGAAAATCTTTTTTGCGACATCAGCGTCACGTCGTCCTCTTTCGATCACAGCCATTCGTTTGGCGCTATCTGTTCTGAGTTCCTCACGACGGCTGCGGACATGTTTTGCAGACACGACCCCTGTCGACATAGTCTAGTAATGCTTTCGTATTAATAAACATATTTTTCACCACGGGCGAATGTAATTCCGGAGCTGACGGGAGCGCACCGGCTGCAGGATAAGCTCGCCGCCGCGCGAGCTCCAGTAGCTGCAATTCGATCGCGCGTGGTAGCGGTGAAAAACATTTATTTGTACTATTTACAGAAAGGTATTGCTCGGCCCTCACAGTCACCAGGAGAGGTCCCTATAGTCCGGGACCCCTGTGGCGTCTGCGGCGGCCTCGGCTCTTGTCCAAGGCTCGTTGGTCCTGGAGAGTTGAGCAGCCGAGCAGGGCAGCCTCCCAGTCCTCGCGGGTGGGGTGGGGGTGTGGTGGGAAAGTAGGATTGGAAGGGCATGCCCACATCATGTGGTACGTGTTCGCAAACACTTTCCCACGGTGTGGACAGTCGCCCGAAAAGACCGAAATAAAATTTTTAAGCACTGCCGAGCACAGCACTGTTTGTGTAGAGGCGAAGAAGACAGCCCTCCTCCGGTTTCTTGGAGGCCTTTACAGGCGAGTGGATATCGGCCGTGAGAGCTTTTATACAGGAGAGACATCTCCCGAAAAGTAATAGCCGGATTGAAATCAGGAGCCGGATCAGACAGCGGGAGAGGCGATGCCCGGTGGTGAAGTGCGCGGGCGGTAGCGTCCGCTACCTTATTCCCCTCTATACCCGCATGTGCTGGGGCCCAGATGATGGTGCGCCGGGTTGGGAAACCCTGGTACTCACATGTATGTAAAATTTGGAAGGCACGGTCTGGAATGTATCACTGTTCAAAATTGCGGCAAGCTCCCCCTGAGTCGGTGATAATGAGTCGGGACGCTGGATACGCGGCTGCAAGTGCGATAGCAACTTCCTCCGCGAATGTAATGTTGGGGGCACGGAAGGTGAGGCCCTGAACTGGGGTGTTTTGGTGGACGACGGCCGCCGTGTTCCAACCCCCATGTTGTGGGCCGGCCCCGTCAGTGTAAAATACCCCTGGTCGAACACCATACTGCTCGGAGATGGCCTCCGCTCGCGCGAGGCGGCGGCCATTCGTACTGCATTCGAGTACGCCGGACCGCGGTAATCCTGGGCTGTGTACAGATTATCTCGGAACGCGTCAGCCAGTTTGGATGTGTCTTTGTTGAATCTGTGAATTGCTCGCTGATGATGTTTTTGGGTTTGGGTCGGATCAATGAGGGCGCGCGCGGAAAAGGCGCCATGTGCTCGGGTTCGACATTTGTCGAGTAGCGGTGTTGCATCGGTCTACTCAGTTCGAGTCGGCGAGTTGGGCCGCATACTCTGCCGCTTGTTTGGTGAGTTCCGCGATGCGGATTTTGAGTTACCGATTATGCCGGCGCCTACGGCGGACGAGGGCCTCCCAGAGGTGAAGGAGGTGGTTGTCCACCGCCGTGTTCGCCCCTGAGAGTTGAACGTGCTGTTCGATATCTTTGAGTTGGGAGATGAGGTGTTGTGACCAGGTAGTGTATCCCTGATCTGCTGTAGACGCTTTACAGCGTCATACCATGGGGCTGCCATCTTTGATCACGCTAGCACGCCGCCATTACACGCCTCCTGACTGCTCGGCGCGTGCCTCGTCGCGACGTCTGCTGCGTCTAATGGTTCTGTTCCGACAGGCAGTGTTTCGACTTATACGGTTGCAAAGGAGTGGGAAAACGTCGCTATGGTTTACCCAGAGCTTCAAAGGAGATGTGAGAGCCCTAATTTGATCACTTGAGACGTGAAAGCGTGATCGGGCTTCATGTCGCGGAGAGCCGCTCAGCTCTCCGCCTCTTCAAGCCAACAGATGGATCGCCTGGGTGCTTGTCTTTGCATCCGCGGAAGGTTTTGCTGAATATTTTTTATTGTTATTATCTAAAACGACAAGGTGTAATGCCCCTGCGGCAGCACAGGCCGTTGTCGTATTGTGTACATGCTAGCAGACACCGCTCTAAAACGCTCACATGCACATCGTACGCATTTGTTTACAACCTGTTAATGGTGCATAGGAAACCTGAAATATTTTCTACTGATTTGTTAAACACAGAAAGGCGGCATAAATAAATCGACACAGATTTTAACTATCATGGTAGCAGTACATGCATGCATCAAGTAGCCTTCTGGCGTGCAGTCGTTTCGAAGGATTCAGCGATATAATTGTTATAACACGCACGGCAACACGTTCATGCTACACGAAGTTCGCAATTATGTCAGCCTCCCGTATAAAATTGTGGTATGCTCCACGCCCGATATGCGGACATCAAAATGCTCGAGGTCTCGTTGGTGCTAAGTAATCAGCCTCACTCTGAGTGCTGACCTGCGGAGTCAGTTTTAGTGGCTGTCTCGCATGGACCGCGAGAAAGTGACAACCACCCAGCACAGCAGCCTAACGCAAATGCTTTCAATGATTCCGAATGTGGTCCGCGAAAACCGCGCTCATACCCAACAATTCTGGACAAAAGCATTTTTGAGCGGGAAACTGCAGATGAACGCAGATTTTTCATATAATGTAAGATTTCACTATAACACTCAATGTATCTGCAGATCACCCGACGGCAGTCTTGAATATTTTTCTGTTGCCGTTTTTGCTATCGCAAAAGCGTTTCCCATTGGTTTTCTATGGCAGTCTTAACTGTTAGGTACGATCGATGTAAACACTTTAAAAGGATGATTTTGTTACATATCAGAAGAATGGGCCATTACCTTCAATATTTCCATAATAGTATCTTACAATTTTCCAATTTTCAAAATTTTTTTCTGAGAATGTTGGAGCGAAGTTCAACAGTATCACCAAGACGGCATGTAATACACGGACTGACGGTAAGCGTTGTCCGATCGCACGCCTGTGCACTGCATAATCTGCAGTAGCGGTATATATGTAGGAGCATAAGTCGTCCTTCTTTTCCGTTCCTAATACGGCCTCGGGCGCTTCTTTTACTGTAATGTCCGCACGCCTTAACTTACGAGCAATGGGCTCTCGCTACACACATACGCATCTGCACAGCAGCTGAAAGCACGGAGTGACGGTTTCGGTGGCAGAACAGCTTGTTCATGCACTGTTATGCCCGAACACGCCTTCCGCTGGCATCTGTGGAGGTCAGCGCCGTGCGCTCGCCATTGCGCAAGGCAAGCCCGGACTCTCGGACATGTCGAGGCTTGAGGCTTGGTTCATTCAGGCTCGCCCGGCGGAATCCCCCCTCCCATCGTAAGCGCCGGCTCGAACCGCAACCGACGCTTCGCCGGCAGCCCTTTCCCGGCTGCAAACAGCCGAGCTCCTCTCGTCCATTCGTCAAATTCGAACTGTGACCAGTGCCGTGACCTGATTGGAGGGTTTGAACGGCTGGCTGCTGCAACGGACACCGGAGGCTATAAAAATCCGCGCCGCGCCGGACAGGTGCAGCAGACGAGTAGACTGGAGACATCAAGCGAGAAAGACGCTCTCCCGTCGCATCGACGTGTCCCTTTGTGCTCTCGGCCCCAGTACCGATAATGTAACGCCCTTGTTTGCACTGTACATAAATGTTTCGTTGACTCACCGTCGCCTTTCCGTTTCGTCGCTCAGCTCTGCGCAACAGTGCCAGCAGACTGAGATGTCACAGTCCCGACAGTGCCAGCAGGCTGAAATTCCCCAGTCCCAACAGTAGAGACAAGCTGGGAGGCCCAGTCTTTACAGTGGATGGCAGCTGCGGGATCGACCGGCGTCAGCTACCTCGGCGCGGTGAGTGCCTGATGTTTTCCCCTCAATTCGCTAGACTGCTCTAGCACACGTTATTGTAGCCTAGAGTAGGGCTATGTGAAGCACTGGAGAGAGCTTTGTTGTTTCAAGCCTAGTAGGAGTGCTTTGAAATTAAAGCTGGTGCGGAGTGAGTAAACAAGGCCTTGTTGGAAGGAATTGCTTGTGCGTGTCATACTAGTAGCTCGATAGTAGTGAACGGCAAGGGAATTTTAACAAGGGCAAACAGCAAGAGGCTAGTGTGAACGATTATTGAACCTTAAAGGAAGGAACTCATCGAAATTTGTGAAGAGTTGGGCATTGTTTTGGGCCCCGTAAAACGAAAGCATGCGATTATTGAGGTCATGCAAGCGGAGGGCGTACCGGCTGACGAAGCCAACGAGGCCTTGCTCAGATTAAAGAACGCTTTGAGCGTGAGCGCGAGGAGGCCGAAGAACGCCTTGAGCGCGAGGAGGCCAAAGAACGCCGTGAGCGCCAGGAGGTCAAAGAACGCCGTGAGCGCGAAGACGCAGAGTGAGATCGACAAGATCGCCTTCAGCGCGTAGAGGCATACAGACAGGAGCAGCTTGAGATAAAACAGCATGCTCGCGTAACGAAACTGCTGAACTTAGAGCTTGAAGCGCAGCGGATGAGTTTCGAGAGGGATAATATTATCCGTACTGCACCTCCTCCTCCCCCGCGCCTTTCGCGTCACAGCTGTCGTCCCTTTGACCCCCCCCCCCCCCACTCCATACTTAAAAGACGCTAGCTACTGCCCTCAGTCACCCCTGTTGAAGGAGCCGAGTCGGCTTCGAAACGTCGGGTTAAAGTTAAATTTTTGTTTGGAGATGTGCAGTTTATTATAAGTCTTCAAATCCAACCAGACAGGCAAATCTGTCAAAATGTTTAGTTTTGCATGAGACTAACGCTCGGAAGTCGAGGGACGGGCTGCGGCCCTTCGTGATCGTTGAGGGTATGGCGAAACACCTAGCAGATTTCGAGCATATCTGTGAGAGAAAGCGCATGGAGCGGAATGATTGGGCACAAGTGTTCGTAGCCCTCTTTTTAACGAAGCGTCTGACGTGATCAAAGGCTTGTTAGACGATGGTGCAGACAGCTACAATGAGCTAAAAGGTATTTTATTGAGTAAATATCGGCTATCACCGCTGGATCTCCGGAAAAAGTAAGAGTATGAAGGTCGCAAGTCGTACTTGGATATTGCATACCAGTTTAAAGCTGACAGTTTAGAAATGAAAATGAAATTGGTTTTTTGGGAAAGGAAATGGCGCAATATAGCTCGAAAATGCGGACAGATC
This sequence comes from Amblyomma americanum, assembly GCA_030143305.2. Classification (NCBI taxonomy): domain Eukaryota; kingdom Metazoa; phylum Arthropoda; class Arachnida; order Ixodida; family Ixodidae; genus Amblyomma; species Amblyomma americanum. Next base: position 3,799 of record JARKHS020027661.1, on the reverse strand, counting down.
GGATGATCATGACAAGGAGGAAGATTTGGTTTAGTTCATTGGGGTTTAACGTCCCAAAGCGACTCAGGCTATGAGGGACGCAGTAGTGAAGGGCTTCGGAAATTTCGACCACCTGGGGTTCTTTAACGTGCACTTACATCGCACAGTGCACGGGCCTCTAGAATTTCGCCTCCATCGAAATTCGGCCGCCGCGGCCGGGATCGAACCCGCGTCTTTCGGGTCAGCAGCCGAGCGCCATAACCACTGAGCCACCGCGGCGGGGCGCACAAGGAGGATAAGTTCGCAGCTGTAGAACAGCCCTGCCAGTGCAGCACAGAGGAAGGTAGTTCATACTTGGCAGATGTGACTGCTGCTGTAACAGTGAAAGCTGCCCCGCATTCGTCAACTGAGCAAACCTCTCTAACTTCGGGCAAGGTAACCACAGCATCGGACGATGCAATTAGAGGTCTCGCTCATTGAGATTGGAGCGTAGTTATCGGAAAGTGAATCTCGTAGCGCATCGAAAGCAGGAGGAGTTGCAGAGCGTGGCAGGGAGGAAGTCCGGTTGTACATTGATGAAAAGGCCAGTGCCGACTCAAGCGAAGTCAAAGAGGATGGCACACCCTGTTGTGCATCGCATTCAACAGAAGTGCAAAAAACCTGAGACCTTCAGTCAACGGAAGCTGACGTACAAAAGTTTGCGGACGCTGAGTAGTATGCTAGTGTTTGCAGTGAGCGATGCAAAACGAATCTGGTGCTTTTGCACCGCTGGGAGCTTAGTCACAGTCCACAAAGCAGCTGCAATGGCGGCAACACCGCAACTGAGTGTAAGGCCGACCGCCTCTTGCAGTCGGCAGAAACGCGTTGAAGACTTGATGAGAGCTGCCTACCAGCACTCATGTCAGGAGAAAACACTAGTTCGTCAGCGCCTGAAGCAGGTAAGTTGCTGGACGACGGGGAACACAAGGTGTTCCAGATGGCATGGAAGTTGTAGACGTCATTTCATCCGAGATGGATGAGGACGAATGTGCACTCAGAGACTCTAACGAGGAAGAGCGCAGTTTTGAGGATGCCAGCAAAGGCATCAAATACAAGCCTGAGTCAGGTAGCACAGGTGAATCGGCTGACAATAAGAGTGATATTGTCAGAGAACAGGAACCTAGGTGACCTAGGCTACGGAAGCAGCATGTGCTTCCAAAGAAGCAGCAGCTAGTACGAGCGTATTGCCACCATAAGAAAGAGTGGTGCCGCCGAGAGGAGAGAAAGGGCAAAACGGCTTGCCGCCATCGGAAGCACCAGCGTCGCCGGTGTTGTGGTCGCGCTCCCTTCCTGCTGTTGAGTTCGGCGAAGTTGGACATGGGGGAGGATTCCCTGAAAACCACCGCGAATGTGAATGAGCCCTCTGGAAGAAACGTGGCTGCAGGAACATCGGGTGCAGCGACGATAATAGCGTCCCCACGTATTCGTTCCGGACATCAGACGACGAAGTGCAAGATCTGTGTTGCCCTCTTCAGTCACGCTGGGGTTGAACAATTGCCCGAGTGCCGCGCCTTCGACAGAGGTTCCGCGTTCCGGTCATCAGTACAAGATATTTCAACCCCTGCTGGGAGACAGCCTGCATTCCTGTGTCATGCAGGCGCCTTCCGGGTCCACATGGGCGCGGTCCGGACACACGTGCGCGCCCACCTGGAGGCCGCGTGGACGACAACGTGACCGGGTCCTGTTCCCTTTCCCTCGACCGATCTCCGAGAGAACATCAGGACCGCCCTGCCGTGGGTGGTACCATCAGTGCCATCGTGTGATTGGACATCATTCTTCGAACTGTATTCCCCAGCTAGGGATCTGGGGAATACGAAGAGTATTTAACGAGCTGCTGGTTTGGTACCAGAGAGATCCCCCCCTCTTGAGAGATACCCTTTGCTGGGAGAGACTCCCGACTCCTAAAAAGCTTCCTTTACTGAGAGGCACTCTCAGTTGCCCGTACTTGTACATTATCTAAATAGTCTTTGTATAAAGTTTTCCAAGTTTTCATCCTCCGATCGTCCTCGTCTCTTCTCCGGCCCAGTCACGCTACCTGAATCCCAACAACTGGTGGCAGCGGTGGGATGTAAACGTGAAGTTACCGGCTCCAACGGACCTCGGCAGCTACGGGACTGACGGGCGTCAGCTATACCTTGGCAGGGTGAGTGCCCAATGTTTTCCGTTCATTTCACCAGACCATACCAGCACAGTGAGATGCTAGGTGCAGATTCCTGTTGTCTGGGAAATTGATTTAGGGAAACTGTTCTGTTCACTTCAAGCTAAGGCTTTTGTTTTAGTGGGCTTTCTAACGCATGGTGGAACTCACGGTGGAGAAGTTAAGAGTGCAGGAGCTGCTCGAAATTTGCCAGGAGCTGGGGATTTCGCTACGTTCTGCGAAAAGAAAAAACGAAATTCTCGAGGTTATGCGGCAGGAGGAGGTGACTCCTGAGGAGGTCGACGAGGCTTGGGAAACGATTGTTGGACGCAAAGAAGAGCAGTAAAGACGGGAGTTGTGCGAGCAGAAAGAAAAAGAAGGTCTTCGGTTGGCCCAAGAAAGACGGGAGTTGTGCGAGCAGAAAGAAAAAGAACAGCTTCGGGTGGCTCAAGAAAGACGGGTGTCGTTCGAGCAGAAAGAAAAAGAAGAGCTTCGGTTGGCTGAAGAGAGACGGGAGCTCCATGAGGCAGAGGAAAAAGCGAGACAATTGACATGCTCGAAAAATGAAGGAGCTCGAAATCGCGTCGAACGGAGGGAATATGGCGCGTCTTAGCCCTGTAGCTTCGGTAGAGGAGCAAGGGAGGCAAAGATTGCAGGATCTCTTCTCACCATACCGCGTGTGAGCCGATATTGCACTCTTTTTGATAAATTTCGAACGTGCATGCGGGAAGGTGCACATCGACAAGAGCGCTTGGTCGGAGAAGTTACTTCCTCTCCTTCCGTGCGAGGCGGCCGAAGTGGTGGCTCGCCTCTCACGGGAAGAGTGTGATGACTACTTGAAGGTAAAGAGCGCACTGCTTAGAAAGTACCGGCTCGCTGAAGCCTTTAGTCAGCGATTCAGGCAGGCAAAGGCGGAAAGTCGCATACTGACTTCGCGTACCGGCTTAAAGTCAACTTAAACGAGTGGCTTAAGGCCGCTGAGGTGCACGGAAGTCATGACAAGGTACTGGAGTGCATCGCACTAGAGCAGTATTTTAGCGCGATTCCAGAAGATCTGAAGATATGGCTGCAAGACAGGCTAACAGATATAGACCTAGACAAAACGGCACAGCTCGCAGACGAGTATTACGTTCGCCGGAACCTCCAAAGCAAGGCAGGGTACGATAACAGGTTAGGAAAGGGAGAAACCTATTTAAAGAGAATCCCCGACCGAAGGGTGCCACCAGCACGCCGGAATCACCGAACAGAGGATGCGGGATCAAAAGAAGGAGGTAGCGGGAAAAAGATTGAGTCACCCAAATCAACCGATTCGCCGAAACAGCAGGCACCAGCAGCTCGCGCATTTGAAGTGCGAAAGCCCATTGTCTGCTATAATTGCAACAAGGAGGGTAACATTTCATTGAACTGCAAACAGCAAAAAATGGCGTTCGCGTGCATGCGAGAGTCGGAGGAGGACTGTAAATTGCTGGAGCCATACATGCGGGATATGGTGATAAATGACAAGAAATTCAGAGCACTACGGGATTCACCGGCTACCATGGATGTTGCTCACCCGTCCTGTGTTTCCTCCACGGACTATATCGGCGAATGCGCCTGGATTAAGCAGGTCGCCGAAGAACAGAGTGCATCCTTGCCTATAGCGAA
>JARKHS020027660.1:0-17887 GCA_030143305.2 Amblyomma americanum | reverse complement strand
ATATGTACACGGAAAAGCACGAACAGTCTCTCATAGCAAAAGGGCGAAGAGATGCCGGGATAATGAAACATAGGGCATTGTGGGGGTACAACAGGTATGAAGTCCTCAGAGGTATTTGGAAAGGAATAATGGTGCCGGGGCTTACTTTCGGGAATGCGGTTCTATGCTTAAGGGCTGCAGTTCAGTCGCGATTAGAAGTAAATCAGAGAACTGTCGGAGGATTAGCACTAGGTGCCCACGGGAAAACCACAAACGAGGCAGTACAGGGGGATATGGGCTGGGCAACGTTCGAAGCACGGGAAGCTCAGAGTAAAGTACTATACGAAGAACGCCCGAGTAAATTGGATGATAACAGGTGGGCAGCTAAGGTATTTAAATACCTGTACAGAAGGAGCGTTGACACACAGTGGCGGAAACGAACTAGAAAGCTGGCCAGTAGGTTTGCCAGAGACGAGGAAGGAGAAAGAGCATTAAACGACAGGTTAAAAACGTCGAAGGTAAAAATTGGATAGATTCAATGGAAAAGAAGCATAATGTAGAACTATATCGATGCTGGAAAAGGCAGATCAGGAAGGAAACGTTTTATGATAACTCAAGAGGCAGTGCCCTCCTCTTAGAAGCTAGGTCAGGGTGTCTTGGAACGCGCAGCTACAGAAAAAAATTAACGGAGAAGATGACACATGTGCCGTGTGCGGTAAATCTGAAGAAACAACAGAACACCTCATCCTAAAGTGCGATGGTATCCATCCCGATATCGATGCAGGCACAGTCACGCTTCCTCAGACCTTAGGGTTTAAAGATAACAATAGTTATGTAAATAAATCTGCGGTGGAAATTAGCAAAAAAGCGATTGGAGGATTGGTGGCACAAAAGCAGAGAGGCGACATAAGTTTAAAAGTGTAGGAAGACGTTTTTTTAAAGGAAATGGCGAATTGTGTTAACAACTTACAGCAGAGTGAACAAAAATAAAGGAAAAAACTGAGCATAGTGGCAACAACCACTGCCCCGTTTCAAAGGGGACGCTCCTACCTTCCATCCATCCATCCATCCATCCGGGCGTGCGCGGGTGGGTTGGAGTAGTTGCGGCCGGCTGCAGGGGCTTCGGTGGCCGCATAATAAACATGTGCCTCATCACCGCCTCGGCTCCTTCATTTGGGCAATTTTACCCTCCTTTCATCAAGAAAGGAACCCCTCCGGCGCCGCACACGTGCTCTCATCCCTCCGTGTGCGGTAACCCTCCCCCGCGGTCTTACCCGTGAAGAGGAGGTTGCGCTTAGGAGGATCCGGGTCGGGGTTGCCCTCACAGCAGCCATCACTCGGAAGTGGCCTCAGTACCGAGAATTGTTTCCTCGGCCAGGGTGTCCGGTATGTAAACACATAGGACATTGAGGCCGACATTCATCGCTTACTGTGGGACTGCCCAGCTCTCAAGCCTACAAGGATCCGGCACCTGATGGTAGCAGGTCTTTCACCAAGCAACCTTTCTTCATACACAGCCTGGACGCAGGGACCGTACCATCGTTCTCTACTGGACTTCATCAAATCAGCTAACCTTTTTCCATTCATTTAGATCATTCATCACACCTTCACCCATCATTGATGCCCTGGGGCAATAAATTTCGCTTTCAAAAAAACAAACAAAAAACATGTGCCCTGTCTGTTTCGTAAAGGACCAACTCGTCCTAAGCCAATTCTTGGCGACAACAAAGAGGAACGCTCTTTTCTTTCTTACCTCTTGGTCCGGAAAACAAACGCCTATTTATTGTGATCCAGTAAGCAGCGCTTAGTGCCTCGACACCACACTTTTGCTTGTGTGGTTTCTTGTTTCAAATTTTTAGCAGTGGTTCTTTCGAAGTTAATCTTGTGCTCACTTGTGAACACTGGGAGGCAATACGCCTCCCAGTGTTCTGCCCTGATCTTTAACAGGGACCGCAGCGCAGTGGCACAACACTATTGACTTCGAGGGAACATGCATTGTGCTCACCGCCGAGAAATCAACGCAAAACTTAGATTTGCATTGTGGTGGCATTGCATCAACGCAAAACTTACTTTTGCGTCGATGTAATGCGACCTCAAAAATACCTCACTCTGCCTTATGTCCGAAGTGTCAGCGAAACCATTGCCCAAATCCTTAGAAAAGAGGATCTCCAGGTTGCGCACAAGCATACAAACACGGCTGCGCTTGCCTACCTGTTCCCACAATTGGCTACGGAGAGTAAGAGCCCAAGGCATTATCCACAAAATTCCTTGCGCGGGCTGCGACACAAGCTAAACCAAAAGTCTAAAAGAAAGAATTCGGCAACACAGAAACGACGTTATCAACTACGCAAGAAAGTGCAACATTCCGAAGTCTCAAACCACGGAGCCAACTTCGACGAAACTAGCATACTGGGAACTGAAACAAATTAGCGAAAACGCTCGTACTCCAATTCTGGCACATTCAAACGACGCCAAACAACATCAACAGCACCAAGGGGAACCTCCTCCCTGTATAAGAACTTCGCTCCGCGGCAGCTGCCCGAAGAAGAAAAGTCAACATTCAGTCCGACAACGTGACTCGGAGCCTTAATGTTAACCAGGAAACGTATCAAGCACTTGTGATGACAACGAAATCAAGCGTGAAATGTGTCAAATACCCAATGGAAAATGAAAAGTTCAAGTTTGACAAGAACATTTTTTTCGTACCCCGTATAGAGCCGTTTTTTGGGTGGCCAAGGTGGTCTGCTATGAGCAACGATCAGCCAGACGTTAGAGAGGCACTCGCTGGTGTAGGGAATGCCTTGGAAACTGGCTTAGTGTCCGCTTCCCAAGGCAGCAACGTCATTGAAACGGAAAGCCAAGCACTTGAAGCGCTGAGCAGTACACGTAAACCTGCAGTCACGCACCCCAGCAACGCGGACTACTTTCCACCAGAGGCGAAAATCTTGCTCCTCGAAGACCTTCTCAGGACCCAGAAAACGTTGCTGCCAGCGCCAGACACTGCAGCACTTGCGATGGTAGGAGTATACTTAATTGACTCGCGTTGTTCAAGAAAAAAAAAAGTGCAGCAGCTGCGCTCTTCTTACGCGACCAGCCTCTGCGCCCAGTGATAGTCTGGTCCGCCATCAGGACAGAGGAGACCTCCTTTATATCCTTCAACATAGTTTGTGTACGTTCTGTACGCCCTGAAGAACTACGTCGAGGTGTTGCTGAACAAAAGGAGGTTTTTAGCAAAACCCCTGCAAGCTGCAGTGAACAATGCAGTTGGCGTTCTTGCAGATCATGGAACATAAGTGGACATTGAAAATCCACTGGACGTCCGCTGGACGTCTCGATTGTCCCCAGGATATCTAGGGGAGTCAAAGTGCCCACTGGGAAGAGCTTGCTTGCTGCACGGCCATCTTCTGAAACTCGCCTGCACCAAGTTTTTCCGGCCTGTTTTTGCGAACTATGCCTTAAATGTGATGGAGGAACGACGAAGTGAAGCCGTTAACATCAAAGCCTCTCTCTCAAAAGCTCTTAAAGTTGTGAAAACGTTTTCGTCCATGTATGTTCTATTCTGATTGCCCCAGAAAAATGTTTCCATTCACTCATCGCACAGAAAAATGCCTGTAATGTTTCTACTTATATATCGATCTATTCAGATACGAGTTCTGCTGAGAATGCGTGTTTTGTACAAAGCAGCACACTAATAATTATCGTCGATAAAGCCGAGAACTGAGGAATTCATCTCGGCACTGCAGCAACATTCTATCTGATGCCCGGCCGCCGCTTTCAGGATTTGCTTTATGACCAGCTTTTATTAAGTACGTCTGCACATGCCTTAACAAGAAGAACTTAGCAGATTATCACTTTCACTATCTTGCCAGCATATTATGAATGTTTTACTTTAAGAGGAGTAGTGTACACAATAACAGAACTGCGCATCGCATATTACGCTGCGCGCAACTGCTCCTCCCGCGTCGTGTGCTCCGATGGATGGATACGGCTGAACCGTTTAAATCGGGCGGTGGCTCAAGGCACCTAGCCAATCAGATAACCTTCCCTTGGTTACTTCTACCCGCTTAAAGTCTACTTTCCTTTCCCTTCACTGTCCTTAAACCCCAATACCTTGGATAAATCAGCCCCGCTGCTTTCCACTGTAGGGTGAAGCCCTTTACAGAAAAGTATCAAGTGTTCAGCCGTTTCCTCCTCCTCTCCGCACGCAACGCACAACGTGTCTATCTCGTGGTACCTGACTCTATATGTCTTAGTCCGCAAAACTCCCGTCCTGGCCTCAAACAACAAAGAGCTTCCCCTACAATTATCATAGATATTTTCTTTGGCAATTTCCTGCTTAAAAATCCTGTATGTTCCCAGTGCTGATTTGGTCAGCATCCCTGTTTTCCACAAAGCTCTCTCTGTTTCTTTAACCTTTTTCTTAACTGATAACTATTGATTTGCCCCCCCCCCCCCCTACTGCTGTCCAAATATTTGCTTGTCAATTTTATAGTCCACTTTCTCCATTTCGTATCAACATTCTTTATATACAGGTATCTGAAAACTTTCCTAGCCCACTGCTTTTCCCCCATTTTTCTCAATCGCTCCTCAAATGCTGTCTTCTAGTTTCTTTACTCTCGAACGACGCCCATCCCATATCACCCTGTACCCCTGATTTGGTGTAGTGCCATGTGCTCCCAAAGCTAGCCTCCCTACGCCACATTGTTTAATTTCTAACCTTGCTTGAACATCTGGTCTCATGCACAGGACCGCATTACCGAAAGTCAGGCTAGGAACCATCACCACTTTCCAGATCCCTCTTACCACTTCAAACCTATTGTAATTCCACAGTACCCTATTTTTCATGACAGCTGCATTCCTACTAGCTTTATTCATTACATGTTTTTCATGCTCTCTCAGATACTCAGCACAGTTATTTATCCACACCCCAAGATACTTGTACTCATCCACTACTTCTAGTGTGAACTCCTGCATTCTATGCTCTCCGCCCTCATCATTAAATATCATGAATGCAGATTTTTCTTTACTAAGCTTGAAACCTAATCTAGCTCCCTCTGTACCACATACGTCTATCAACTTCTGTAAATCTTCCTTGTTTTCAGCCATTAGCACTATATCATCAGCACATATTAGTCCCGGTAATGACTGTTTAATCCATTCTCCTTGCTTGAAATAAGAAATGTTGAAGCCTAGTCCGCTCCTCTCTAGCTTGGTCTATGTAAAGAAATGTGGAAATATAAAACTTATGCATTGTATGCAAAGTGTTCAAGGTAACGTAGGCAAGGAATAACACAAGCAGCTAGGCAGAAGATTAGCTTGCCTTGTGTTTTTTTTTAATGGAAACCTCAAGCCAAAGCAAAGCATCAAAGCCTGCTGCACAGCTTTGCTACAGGCACCACAACATAAACGAAGTCAGGCACAAAGACAAAACAGAAAGCAGACCGCAGCCAAAAGCAGAACTAACTCTTCACATACGCAGCTTTACTGTTGAACTGCAAAATGAGAAAGTTCATCGGCTGGTAATTGGAAACTTTTCTTGTCATGTGGGCAATAACATCTGATATAACCTTTGTCTTGCAAAAGCTTTTGTAGGCACATTTTATACAGCATGTACAGTATGTAAAAAATGAGTTTAATGCAGGAGATCTCAGTGACAAACAGTAAATTATAATAAATAGAATGGTAGAGAGTAAAAAAATCATGCTTCGGCTTTTCCAGCACACACAGAAGCTTGATCCGAGTTGTTTTCAGCATTTTCTACAAGTGCCTTTGATTAAGTCTTGTGCGATGTTGAACGAAAGGCATTCCCATCCAGTTTTAGTTTTGGCGTGAACACTGTTAACTGACTGGTGAACCGTCCCTAAGACACTAGTGATACCAAAAAAATCTGGAATGTCTGTGAACACAATGTGTTCCTTGGCCTTTTAAAACTACCAGTGTTATAGCATGTTTACTACTCTTTATGCTTATGGGTAATTGACCCGCCCGACCACCAGACCAGCCTCTGCCATCCTTGCAGCATACTGCACTTCTTGAAATCACCAACGTCACTCTCAATTAATAAGTCAGCCATTCAGTACAATATTCCGACATGCAAGCATGCAATGCATCACACGTAAGCTAGAGACGCAGACATTTATCTACTTCACATGCATGCTCAGCACCTAGACAGTTTCCAAATGATGCTTTGCTGTGCAGCGCCAGTTCAGTATCATAACAATAACATTTGTCTCAGATGTCAATTCTCCTATGTGCTGTACAATGAAAGGTGATAAACAGCTAGACTATGTTGGCTGCTATATTTTTTTAAGTTCGGTTATCCTGAAGTGAAGCTTCTCATAACTTACGGCCTCAAAGTATGAAAATCATGGTGGTGAATAATTCTTATCACTTTGTAATGCGATCGCCTTGTCTGTCACCCTCCCTCTCCGCACACAGGAACGAAGAAACATCACTGCAACCTGCGGGTCTACGCAAGCGGGGAACTTTAACGCAACAGCTCGCTTATAATTTTTCCATAGTACTGCTGCGTGTACATGTCGACTGGTCTGCTGGTGAAAACATGTGTTCCACTTTGGGCATGAAGTTAGCAAATATGTTCTCATTTATAAATCCTAAAAGTGCTCGTAAACATATATACAGCGACCAGCAACGACACGCAACGGGACCGTGCCGAGGCCGGTGTCGCCGTTTCGGCAGCTTACGGTTGTGAAGTGTTAGCTCTGAATAACAACTCGCATGCAGCACATATTTCTGAGGAATAAATCGATCTGTCCTTTAACATCTTGTCGAGCTGTAGTGACGGAGGCCGAATAGCACATATCTGCACACATACGACCGCGCGGTTCTGCCGCCGTCATGCGAGGCCGGCTGCGGCCGAAGTTGTCCGAGAGAGAAATTGGTGTTCCTCAAGGAGAGAGAACAGCCTACTTAACCAAATTCCCAAACTTCCACAACGCTCTGAAACGTTTACTGCCAACAAAATGCTCGAAGCAAAGCCAACGGTTGTCCGTGGAGCTCGTAGCAGGCAGTCTGCCAGCGGATCGCAACGGCGTACTGTCTTCGCCGTTGACTATATGACGGCACTCAGAATATTGCATTCCGTTGCAGTGAAGTTGCTGCAGTTTGAGGCAGCGCACAACGCCATTGTTTTCTGCGATGTGAGCGTTGGTATTATGGAAAGAAAGGTCGAAACCGCACGTCTGCAAGCAATGCATATACAAACTAGACCGCAGGAACGACCCGAAAGTGCAACCGAAAGTGCAAATTCACGTGACCGATCATCACCTCCTCTAGGAAGATGCCGGCCGTGTGCGCCAAAAGCCTGTTGTCCTTACCTTTCCTTTTTTTTCTCCTTTCCACTTAAGGTAGTAGCAAGCGATCCTTGTGGCGGCCGCTTGCAACATATGCGCGCATGCGCACATCACCGCGCGTTCGTGGCGCGCCGGCGCCGTAGCAGACGATGTCTCTGCGCCAGACGGCGCCTTCCGCGCGTTTTCGACTGTTTAAGCAAACGAAAACAAAAACACGCAGAGCTGAAAGTAAAGAGTCCAAATAAATTTATTTTACTCTCTCATAGGCTACTTAATCCCTCTTTAAATTAAGTTTAACGTGTGACTCGCATCATGCTGCCTAAGCAACATTCCAGGGCGAGGCAGATCTGTCAAAATAAAATATTTTCTGAGGGCGCCTTGTTACGTTACTTGCGAACGCTAACTACATTGACTGCAACAACTGCGATACGTGCAAAAAACTAAAATTTTATTGCAAGTGGCCAGAACACAACGACTTCACTCCAATACAATTGAACAGACGGATCGCGCCGCGCTTGTCGAGCAGCTAGAGCAGCGCCGCCGATGCCGGCTACTGGATCAATACCACCTAATTGACTGGATGCGACCGCCGCGACCCCTCACCACCCTGACCAGCCCCCCGCATTGGCGCAGATAAGGAAGTAGCTAGCGCCATCTCTTAACAACCGTCCGCAACTTAGGGCACGGTGGCTACAATGGGTGAGCGAGCGACGCCGCAGGCATGGATGAAGGAAAACTCTCCTCCATGGCCGCAGGCATCTTTCTAGAGGAGGCAATGGACTGAACTTCACCGTGACGCAATGTCCGCCGTAGGTTGGGAACGTAAAACGAGTAGATAAAAAACTTTTTCTTTATTGTTTGAGTCACATTTAAGAATAAATCAATAAAAAAAGAAAGAATCATTGTGTTATTACTTTTACATTTTTTTTGCGCACCGAAATGTGAGATTCTTGCGACCATAGAGCTTGCGACCATAACATGACTTTACCTTCCTCCATGGACCATCGTGACAACGCTGGGTCCAAGTGACGCAATTCCTTTTCCGTCGCCCGTCGTCCCCAGTCCCCACGCGGTTCTGCGCCATTCATCGCCCCGTGATGACATTAGCGCACTAGGATCAAAAATAAGCTCAACAGTCACTTACCATTACTATTCTTGAACCGCAGAAACGTCGTCTATGGACCGCCAAAGCGCTGGTTATTTCGGGGCCGCTTACCCGGCAATCGATCCTAGTTTCCAGATACCAGGTACGTGAAATCGCTTCCTGTGCCTTGTGGGTTAGCGACCTTGCGCCCTTCTCGCAACGACGAACTGCGTGAATTGTCGTACTTTGCTGAAATTTTGACGTTTCCTTGCATCAGTTGTGGCGTTTTGTGCCTCGTGCATGTATGTTTCAAGTATTACTGCTTTCGGTACGTGGTGGTCATTAGGAATTTAGATAAACGAAAAATCCGTGAAAGCTGTCTCTAGATGGAGGCGAAACGCTAAGGCGCCCGCGTGCTGTGCGGTGTCAATGCACGTTAAAAATCCCCAGGTGGTCGAAAATTTTCAGGAGCCCTCCATTACGGTGCCTCTTTCTTCCTGGCTTCTCTTAGTCCCTCCTTTGTCCCTTCCCTTACGGCGCGATTCAGGTGTCCGCCGATATGCGAGACAGATACTGCGCATTTCCTTTCCTCAAAAACTGGATGGATGGATGGATGGATACGGCTGAACCGTTTAAATCGGGCGGTGGCTCAAGGCACCTAGCCATGACATATGAAATTTTACTCTTATCTTGATTTTAGCCACCAATAAGATAACCTTCGCTTGGTTACTTCTACCCGCTTAAAATCTACTTTCCCTTCACTGTCCTTAAACCCCAATGCATTTGATAAATCAGCCCCGCTGCTTTCCACTGTAGGGTGAAGCCCTTTACAGAAAAGTGTCAAGTGTTCAGCCGTTTCCTCCTCCTCTCCGCACGCAACGCACAACGTGTCTATCTCGTGGTACCTGACTCTGTCTTAGTCCGCAAAACTCCCGTCCTCGCCTCAAACAACAAAGAGCTTCCCCTACAATTATCATAGATATTTTCTTTGGAAATTGCCTGCTTAAAAATCCTGTATGTTCCCAGTGCTGATTTCGTCAGCATTCCTGTTTTCCACAGAGCTCTCTCTGTTTCTTTAACCTTTTTCTTAACCGATAACTATTGATTTGCTCCCCCTACTGCTGTCCAGATATTTGCTTGTCAATTTTATAGTCCGCTTTCTCCATTTCGTATCAACATTCTTTATATACAGGTATCTGAGAACTTTCCTAGCCCACTGCTTTTCCCCCATTTTTCTCAATCGCTCCTCAAATGCTATCTTACTGCTAGCTTCTCTGCTCTCAAACGACGCCCATCCCGTATCACCCTGTACCCCCTGATTTGGTGTAGTGCCATGTGCTCCCAAAGCTAGCCTCCCTACGCCACGTTGTTTAATTTCTAACCTTGCTTGAACATCTGGTCTCATGCACAGGACCGCATTACCGAAAGTCAGGCTAGGAACCATCACCCATTTCCAGATCCCTCTTACCACTTCATGCCTATTGTAATTCGACAGTGCCCTATTTTTCATGACAGCTCCATTTTTACTAGCTTTATTCATTACATAATTTTCATGCTCTGTCAGATACTCAGCACCGTTATTTATCCATACCCCAAGATACTTGTACTCTCCACTACTTCTAGCGTGAACTCCTGTATTCTATGCTCGCTGACCTCATCATTAAATATCGACTGCAGATTTTTCCTTACTAAACTTGAAACCTAATCTATCTCGCTCTGTACCACATATGTCTATCAACTTCTGTAAATCTTCCTTGTTGTCAGCCATTAGCACTATATCATCGGCTAATTTTTAGTGCAGTGCGCCGCTTGGTGTACAGATTATGCTGTTCGCCAGATTGTTGCTGGTAATGCTTCTGCAGGTTTGCACAATAAAATTACGAAATTTTCACTCGAAGTGTGGTGGGTATGAGCTGTGATGTGGTTCAGGACGTGGGGGGGGTTTCTCCGCTTCTGCATTGCATTCAGCTGTACACCATTTCACAGGCTTTTGTAATCTTTAATTTGTTTGCAGCTACGTTATTTTATTTGTATAATTATATGAAATATACCGCCAGCATTTGTTTAAGCCATTACGGTGTTTAAGACCTTACAGCAGTCAAGCAATAGCAGTGCAAAAAAATTAGTGGAAAAAAAAATGCATGTGATGTTAATATGGATCGGATTCAAAACTGGCAAAAACTGTCCGTGCTAAATATACACTACCGCTTTAACAAGGAATAAAAAGAACTAGGAAAACGGGGAAAATGTAATACTGAAACTGCACGTGAAAAGTTTCCCAAGTATAAATCGTTAGTCTCTGAAGTCAACCCATGTGACTTGTTATACATAGTTCACTCCAGGAAAATGACCTCAACTGTCGACATTGCAGTGGTCAACACTGCCACTTACACTATACATGCCAATTTAGCTCGCAAAGATTTTAGACTACTTCAGTTCATCACTTGTTCACAGTTTTAACCACACGTGATTGGCCCTAGTTTGTGTGTTGTTAGAGCCTCCAGCTGAGAGAATGGTTGGGTTGAGGTTTATTATTTTTTTTTGTGCAGTTATGCTACGTTGGTGCTTTTGACGACTTTGCTGAGTTTGAAAAATTGCACATTTTTATTTTCTTTTACCGATTATTTTTATGTATGTTCAGCAATGCTGGGGTCTGAAATATGGTAATACAAATGAGTTATGTGGAGATATGGAGGCATGCCAGTGTAAAATGAGCCAATATTTTCAGAGCACCAGCATCAGCCTGAGGCTATGATTTATCTCTCTTTTCCCACATATTGTTAGATTGACACATTGTTCCTATGATTTATCTCTCTTTCCCCATATATTGTTAGATTGACACATTGTTCCATGTAGCATAATTCAAGCTGAATTAACCAATGGTACCTTCACAAAGTTCTTGCTTGTTGGCATGAAGGAAATAAAATATGTGTAAGTGCTGACCAAATGCTCTTACGGGCTTTTCAACATGCTCACGATAGCTTTTGAACATCTTCCCCACATGTGTAAGTGCTGACCAAATGCTCTTACGGGCTTTTCAACATGCTCACGATAGCTTTTGAACATCTTCCCCACCAAGTTTGGTTCAATTGTTCCAGTGCTCGACAAATATTAAACCTTTGCTCTGTTTTTATACATAACATGTTGGCGGGATGACAATTTCTTTTCTGCTTTTAGGCAGCATCTATGCAACATGTTTCACTTCTTTTCCGTTATTCCTTCCCTTGCACTCAGAAATACTGTCAACAAACTTGTGTACATGATGCCATGAGTGCCAGGATGGTGTGTTGTAACTTTTGTGGTGTCAGTGTTGGTAATCCCATCAGACAACAATACACGTTTGCTCTGTGCTCCTTGTAATAGATGGGGTATAATATTCTGTGAAGCGCTCATAAGGGGAAGCTGCTTACCTCCATGGTGGAAGGTAGCCTTGATTACTGGCATTAGTTAGGCAGTAACTATTGTGTAATGAATAGTCTCTTGTTGCTGGATCCCAGCTGTAAAAAGGCTGCATGTTCTGTCAAACATATTTTGGCTGTGAGAATCAGTGAAAAAATGTTTTGAGCTGAAAGTATGGCCTAATGTATTGAACTATGCTGTTTTGATGTTTTGAGTTTTCGGTGCAATGTGGGTAGACTGTCTCTGACAAGTTAGTTCAATTGCGTGTATGTTTGCTGTCTTTGGCTTGGTAACATGGCTTAGTTTTTCAGATAAGTGTCTGTTCGGAAGTAATAAAGTTGTGCGAAGATGTTTAAATTTTCTCTACCGGCCCTGGAGAAACGTGTAATGGAGGGTCCCAGTAATGAAATATAGAGGGTGTATGCTTTGATGTTATAGTCCTTTAACTGCCATGTAACATTGCAGCTTTAAAAATTGCTGTGCAAACTTTAGAGCTGCAGTGTCTCGTTGTAATTATCACCCTGTTTCATGAACAACCTCAGTTGTCAGGGCTTGGAGTTTAGTCGGTGTAAAATAGACAGTTTTGAGAAGCTCAGTGCATGTTCGAGGTACACCTGCTCCTTGAGGCACTTCTTTTCATTAACTTCTTGTATCCTTGCCTTGAAGAAAAGGAAAGACACTTTTAGTTGAAGCTGGCCTTTAGAAGTGTCTTAGTAGATGAATGAACAGAGCCAGCATTTCAGTGGCACAGTGTGCCCATGCAGGTAGGAATCTGTTCATTCTGGCATTGGCTATGTGTGTGTTACCAGGAGAGTTTTGAGGCAGTACAACGACAGCCGGGTATGCGCTTCCTCCTATGTTACCACAGGCTGCAGTGCATTCAAAATCTAGGAATGAAGGGGCAGGTGTAGTAGGTGTGATGTTGAACCTTTTAACCATAAGCGTGTTTTATTGCTCAGTTCGAGCGTAACATCTAACAATATGTGTGTTATGTACAACATGCATTTTCAGTTAATCCGTTCTAGCCACCATCATTCGTGCTATGTCTTCTGTGAATTTTGGGGAGTTTTCTGCCTGGGTTTGGTTTATGAACTGCATTTATCTTGCAGGTGGGCAGAATGCACCAGTGTCACCTTACCTGAACTTCGACCCAGCCTATATCAATGCGGTAGGCACAGCTACTTCATTAATTTGGGCAAATAAGTAGCTTCTCGTGGGCTCTAAAATAGCGTGTTGCTCAGTGTTACTGACCTTCGCATAAATTGCTTCTTTTTGTTGTGGTGTAGGGAGGCATTCCTGCTGTAGAAAGCTCAAAAAGTGGTCCCATAAAACACTTTGTTCCTGTGTAATGGTTTGGATGAATCTGCAGATGTTAAGTTTGAAGAAAAGATAAACTCCCAAAGCACTAGCTGTTAAGGAGGGTGTGATGCACTGAGACTGAAAGATTATGTGACAGGACTGAAGTCGTGAAACAAGCCACCGTGGTGGCTCAATGGTTATGGTGCTCGGCTGCTGACCTGAAAGATGCAGATTTGATGCCGGGTGCGGTGGTTACATTTCGATGGAGGCGAAATACCAGGCTCCTGAAATACCAGGCACGTTAACAAACCCCAGGTGGTTGAAATTATCTGAAGCACTCCACTATGGCGTCCCTCATAGCCTGAGCCGCTTTGGGACTTTAAACCCCTGAAAACCAAACCGAAATCCTGAAACAGGGTTGCTCTGGCTAAGCAGGGCAATGCGGATGTTATATTCTGGTGGAAAAATACATTCCTGTTGCGCAGTTTGAGTTCATGCCATGTGATCTTAGTTTTTACTTGGCTCCATCATGGTTTTGCAGTCATGAAGGAAAGGAACCTTGCAGTCCTGTAGTTTCACTGCCAGAGTGAAACTTAAAATCACCAAGTTCAGTTTGGTTAAAAACTAAAGCTTGCATAAATTGTTTTCAGTGTGCCTTTAGTTTACGAGTGTCATGAAAACTGTGTGTATTGGTAACCAAGCAAATGGTATGTTGAAGGCAGTTATGTGATACAAGTTTCAGGTTGACACTATGACAGGGGTATGGCATGCTTAATACGAAATACAGTGGACTCTTGTTAATTTGAGATTTCCATTTCAATGCCCAGTTTATTTGAACTAGTGCTCTGGTCCTGTTGAGTGTGCTCAGAAACCTCACCCTAATTTGAACTCTGCATAATTTAGACAAATTTCCGATCCCCTTAGAGTGTGAATTAGTGTCTAAGAGATAACAACATATGTACCATAAACGTCACATGAAACGTGAATAGGGTAACTGTAATGCTAACTCAAGAACACAAAATATTAACCGCTGGTCAAGTGATATTTGGTGTGCATATGTCGTGGGCCCTCTTGCCGTGGACAATATCCTAGCAGTACATTTGTCAACACTGTCAGATCATCATCTGTAATTTGGCGATTTACCGAGCCTTTCTGACCCATTTCTCGTGTCTTTTCATTTTACTCTAAAGGTTCCTCATGCATTTTAGAGGTAGGTGTGGAAAAGATGGTAGAAATTGGTATATAAAAATACAACTTATTTTACTTATTATATATTGATAATGCAAGGAGAGTGAACGGCCAAATTTCTTTTTTCCTGTGATGACATTGCGTGTTAACCAATCAATGTAGTGCTTTCTTGATGTACACATAGTGGAAACTTAATTTCTTATTTGCCGTATTGGAAATGCCCGCAGCTCGTGGTGTGGCCACGATTTGCTGCATTGTTATTCGTACATTCAGGTGCACAAGTGCTGTGTGCAGTCCAGATATGAACACAGTAGGGGCCCTAACTCTTCCCATTGTCCTTGGAGTGCAAGTAGAGTTGAGAGGCTTTTTTCTCCTTCATCCTTTTCCTTCTTTTCTTATGTTTCTGATTTGTTTATTTTTATGCCTCTGCAATTGGCCACTTGGCTTCTGCTTTGTGTGTGCACTACTTGTATTTTAATTTTTATGGGAGTTAGAGGCAGAGTGGCAAACAACGACCCAGAAGTTCTTTTCACTAGGTTCCACTGTTCCTTTTACTTCCTATTTGAAAAAATGATAGAACAGGCGCTTTTTACACAGCAATTGGACTCTATTGCTGTGAACATCACTCACTGCCAAGCTACATGGCCATAAGTGATGGGCAGTGCTTAAACATAATCCTGCATGGTATGCAGAGCTCATGGAGTGCAATTGTAAGGTCTCCTTCTTTTCTTGTATGTCATTCATTATGACATAATACTGGAACTGGTGTTGACGGGTCAGCTCTCATGCTATCATGAGGGCTGCTGCTCAAGGTAGCAGTGGGAGCCACAGGCAGCAGTAGCAATTGCAACATTGACAATCGGGATGATGCTTTTAGGTCCTCAAGTCAAGGGAAAATAGAGAAAAGTGTTCAAATTGAGGGAAATGGGTGGAGGCTGAACATTGTAAATTTTTTTGCCATTTCTGTTGTGCAATTAGGAAAAATTCCATTTGAGCATTGCTGGTGAGGTGCCTTAGAGGCTTTAGGGATTCCTCATGACTCGCAAGGCACTGGTTCAGGCCTTTTTTTAGGAATATAGTGTGAACCTTTCCTAGCCAATTACCAAAGAATCTTGGGTTGATGGTAGTGCAATGTCAGTGCTCTATTAGGACAGAAAACTAGGCTAGTTGAAATGTAGATTCGTATTGAAAAAAAAAAATACAGTGCAAAGAACACTGACCAAAAGACTAGAGGCCAAACATGGCGCTGTCTCACAACTGAAAGGTTTAATACATGAGAGTGGTACACTTGCACACCCAAGGATTGCACTTGTGGGCAAAGGGGGCATTTTTGTCTAGTCATTACCACTGATCGTCGGTTTGAATGTAATCTTTGGTTTATGCCCTCTTGTCGCATGCGCATTCCTTGAGTGTGTAAATGTACCACTCTCATGTATTAAACCTTTCAGCTGCGAGACAGTGCCATGTTTGTCCTCTAGTCTTTTGGTCCGTTTTTTTTTGCGCTGTTTTTTTTTTCAATATGAGTCAATGCTCTAGGCAGCCAGCATTTTGTAAAATAGCCAGTGTCTATATAGTTCTTTGAAGGACCCTGTATGGTGCTAGGAGCAAATGCAGGAAGTGCTGTTTTTCTAATAAGTTGCATTCTCTTTGAAATTTTATCAGTTTGTCATGGAAGGTTGTAACTTATATATGTTTGCTGCTCTTTGTTGTCTCAAGTTGCAGTAACATTACTGACTAAGCTTATGTAAAGCTATAATAAACCTTATTTGTGTCTTGTGCTCAAAAACTTGTTTTTTTTTTATTTTTTTATATCATGAACTCTGATGCAGGGTGGACCAGAGTGGATTTTTCCAGAGGGTGCATCACGGCAACGGGGGCGTTTTGAATTGGCATTCTCACAAATTGGTGGTTCAGTAATGGTTGGTAAGTACACACGGACATTGACACAATGCTGCTGTCATTTCTCTGCATTTTAGCATCAAAAACCACGTAGGTAATGAATTATTGACAGAGGGTGCATTTTGCATCCACAGTTAGCTGTACAGGTGCGGACAAAAGTAAACTGAGCACGCCGCACGAGAAAAAACTGTGCACATATTGAGGTCTGCACATGTGCATGGCGCTTTTCATTTTTAGTCTGACTTGGCTAGGCGGTGCTTACACGTAGTTTTTTCTTGTGAGGTGTGCTCCGTTTACTTCTGTCCGCACCTGTGTAAGACTAGGAGCTTAGAGTATCGCAGAACCTTTTTCAAGCCAGCCCATCATGTTTCAGGTACCTTATTTTGGCTTTTGCTTATGTTCGGAGTAAGAAATTCGGCACTTTTTCTTTTTTTTTTCTTTCCAAGCTCATCTAGAGGGTAAATTCAATCTTTTCGTAAATATATAGAATTGAGGCTTAGTCCTGTTGTATTTAAAATGTAAAAAATTGCAGTGTAAGTGCAATTCAGTGGTAAAGTTTGCAGAATTTTTATCGTAGTTAAAAGCTAGAAAAGGACATATAAAAATGTGCTATCACTGTGTATGTGCTTGCATATGCATACTGGACATTCTTTCTAATTGTTGAATAAGTACCGCTGTGGCTGTACAAAAAAAAAAGCTTTCTGTACATAAATGACATTGTTTACACTTTCTGTGAGCCTTAGCATTGGGGGAATAAAAAAAGGAGTCATCAGTCAGTGGAGTTTTCACAAAACACAGCATAAATGTTGAAGCAGTGTTTTTCTGCATGCTGCTGCAGAAAGCTTGAGATAGTGTTACTTGACGTGTCCAGTAGGTTCCAAATATCAGCTACACACTTATTCATTTTTTACTGGCTGTTGTTGCAAGAAACAAAGTGACTTGATTTGTATGCACACGCTGCCACTGTACTGACTTTGGACTGCTCAGTTCCTGTACAGAGCATATTTGTCAATGCCTGTGGTTTGAAATACAGTCGAACCTGGATATATCGAATTCGAAGGGAATTGCGAAATAGTTCGATACATAGATAATTCAACATACATATATAAAAAATGGCAATAGAACAGTTTTTGTGTAGCCTTTAACCAAGAATACATTGCTCCCATGCTTGACGCATTCTTGCAGCGCACCGCTCGCTAGGCGTTCCAACGCCTAACCTGCTTCGCGTCGAATTTGCAGCGGAAGATGGTTTGATCCTGTACCGGTAAACTGTAACTGTAATAATATCATTAAATTCAAAGTCTGGTTGGCTTCAGCAGTGTCTTAGGCAGTGAAGCATGCCAGACAAGGTCCACCGCAAAAACTTAGTTACGTTGGCTTCACCACATGACAGTGATGTGGTGTGAAAAATGAGTACAAGAGACTGCAGGTCATCTTCTAATACTCCTTATGTTCACCTTGGCACGCGGTTTCACAGCGCCAGCACTGCCAGCATCTGCCCAAGGCTACGCAGTCAATCCGTCTACGCTTGTGAAAGGGGTTCGAAGAGTGCCATTAAAAGAAGCGGCACTTAAGGGGCATGGCACACAGTTCGGTATAATACTCGTTTTTTCTCATTCCGCCCCTCACGTAATGTCTCCTGTGGACCTTTGAGGATGTACTGCTGAACACGCGTTCAATATACGTGAACAATAGGGCTATATGTTTGCATAGGATTTTCGAGGGG
>JARKHS020027659.1:292500-352025 GCA_030143305.2 Amblyomma americanum | reverse complement strand
GCTGTAACGATCGGCGCGGGATAATTTCCACTGAGAGATTTCTTCTTTCCTGATAATAATTATATCCACCCAAGGTTACCAGCATACGGAACTCCTCTGCAGCTCTTGTGCACGTACTCGCCTTTGCCTTGGCAACGTCGGCATGCATAACCACTGCGATAGCTTAGCGTCGACGTTAAAGTCCCCGCAAATGATAAAGGGAACGTCTAATTTCCCCACGATACACGTGCCCACATTAGCGTAGTGCATAAGAGCCGTGGGCAAGAAATTGTTTACGTCTTTCCGGGTGTCGTTAGGCGAAATGTATACGTAGGCTATCATCACGACTCGTCCGCTTATGTCGCACGTGACGGCACACATGTCTCCCGACGTGGGGCTTGCTCGATAGATAACTGATAGCGTTGACCATTTCGGTGAACATGCACTACGACTTAAAACGCTCTAACTATACACAAGGCCGAATCTCTTCAAGAGCCCATTTAAGGAAGCGAAACGCTTCACTGCACTAGGTAAAGCAGTCGTCGCGTAGGCCGGCGAATGACCTTGAGCGACCTTCAGCCCAACCACGTTAGCCGTGTATGAGCATATATGGTACAGTTATGGTGTCGGACCCTTGACCTCCGACCTTTAACCTTTGACATTGTGTGACCTTAAGAAAATCCGACGGGGTGATGTGAAGCCACGTGATGACATCGGATGGGGTGTCGTAAGACCATGTGATACCACATCATAGCCACGTGGTCGTGTGGGCATGTATAGAACGGCTGTCGCGAGTGTGTAGCGGAGCTGCCATGGACGAGCCTCAGACGCTTAGCAAGCGGTCTTGCTTTTCGCTGAATTCCAGGGTTAGCCAAGTTAAGCCATTGCCAATTTTTTTTTCACTTCCCGACCTATTTTGCTGCTCGTTCTCACCACAAATAGATACATATTTTATACTGAGAATACAAGCCGCCGACAACTTGTTACAAGACGAACGATGGGTCTCTGGCCAAGTAAAAACAAACGAATCATCGTGCGTCAAATAAAGCCATTCCGAAACATGTGCAGATCACCGGGCACGAGATAGGTTTGGATGATTTAGCAATCCTGGAAACTGAAAAAAAAATTGTAGCAAGACTACATCTAGAGACCTTAATCATCCAGAATACGCCGGACACATTGAACGAGAAACAGTGCGCACTCCACCATATCTATACGAAAAGAAAACGAAGAATGCTGAGTGCAAAATAGGCCACTCATTTTTCCGAGATAGTGTTATTGTAAAAAGATATGAAAGCCGAAACGACATTTTCGATTCTTTTTCACCCGGTCAGTGACCCGATATTCGCGTTATAATGCTTCATTCTGGCCAGACGGTATTCCTTCGAAAATTAGACCTCGATGGATCAAGTGGCTCTAGACCAGAACGCCGTCCCTTCGCTTCGTCAGTTTTTTCCTGATTTACGACATTATATTGAAACCACTGTTTCGTTTTGGGGACGGTGATGGAAGTGGACGCTGTTGAACTTCAGTCTGGTTGGTCAGCCGCTGCCGCCCAGAGGAAACGCCTTGGCCTCCCAAAAGACGCAAGCAGCCAGGCCACCGTTGTGTACTCGGCCACCAGTGATGACTCTTCGGCTGACGACGGCTTCATCAGAGTCCTAAGCAGGAAGGCCAAACGGAGACTGCGCAAAGGTGAGGACTCGTCGTCGTCGAGTACGTCCACGATCACTACGGAGCAAGGATTACCGGCACATAGTGTACTGTTAGTGCCAGAGACTCCCACCGACAATCTCAACCACATCAATAGGCAAGCTACGTCTGCGTTCCTGGAGACTCGCGTCCCGGGAGCAATTAAAGATGTGAGGGTGAATCGTTTTAGGAATGTCGTCGCCATTGATGTCATGGACCGGAACGCGCTTGAGAGTTTGAGCAACATCAGAACGCTCGGCGGCATCAGCGTTCGTTCCCATGTCCTTCTAGGCAGTGGCACTACGGCAGGCGTCATTTACGACGTCGACGTAGCCATCCATGACTCTGATTTGCCCATTTTGATTCAACCAGCTAGCGAAGGTGTAGCCATACTGCAAGCTCAGCGTCTTGGAAGGACAAAGTGCATCAAGCTGACCTTCCAAGGGGACTTCATTCCAACGTACGTCAAGGTTGGGCACTTTCGGCATGTAGTTAGGCCTTTCGTCCTGAAGCCTCTCCAGTGCCGGAAATGCATGAAGATAGGACACGTGAGTAGTGTGTGCAATTTCCCCATCGTGTGCCCACGGTGTACTCAGCCACACAGCGGCGATTCTTGTCCGGGAACAGTCCTTACGTGCGTCAATTGCCGCGGCCCTCATGACGCTGCGTCAAAAGATTGTAGTCGCCTGAAAAGGGAAAGGGCGATACTCAAACAAATGACAAGAGACAATTCCACACACACAGAAGCTGCCGCTAAGGTGCGACGGCGTCGTCGCCCTCGTCACAGACCTCCTAAATGTGTAGCGAGCATTAGAAAGGATCGTCCAAGAATTTCCGCAACTTGTCCTCCCCCTCCGCATACTACTTTAAGGATTGGGAGCAATATGACCGGCAAGACACACGCGGCTGTCGCAGACGGGCCTTGGCCATCCCTGTCTGAGCTATACACACCCGCAGTGACCAAGCAGGTATTGCGTACTCAGAGTCCCGAGCCCATTGCTAACCAAGCACAAGTCACAACTCCGGTCCAAGATCTGGACCGGTAAATTACTTGACCATCGCTCCCGAAGCACTGCACACCCTCAGTGATAGAACAGTCACCGCGCACCCAGTGTGATGAGCCTACTGCTGGTGGGGCAGTAGCTCAGAAACCGGACCAGGTCGCAGACGAGCAAGCGATTGCAATGCTGAAGCCAATCATGAACGCCATGCGTGTGCTGCTTTCTAGCATGCACATGCCAGCTTCACAGAATGCACCGCAGATGCTGGATTTGTTGAATCCAGTGCTTGCATCTGTCCAATAGCTGGCACAACGGATCCTCCAGCCCCATCTTTCCGAGGAGAAGTCCGATGCTTACGTTGTCATCAGCAGTATCAGCCGCAACGACAATGAGCCTTTTTTCACACTGAAACGTCTGCGCTGCCTTGTGATGGAAGGCCCTCGATCTGTTCTACTCAGGTCGCAGCAGTCGGCAGCCCTCAAGGTGTGCAGGCTACAGCTGCGGCGGCCTGTTACTTACAGTGCTTGTGTCATTGCCTGTAGTGCTTGCTACGGACCGCATTTCTCTACTTCTTATTCTTTTACGCCCCCTCATCCCTTTCCCTCAGTGCGGGGTAGCCAACCGGAACATTTTACTGGTTAGCCTCCCTGCCTTTCCTCTACCACTTCTGTCTCTAGACTTCGATGACTCACATATTGCTGATTTTTACCAAAAAGTTAGCGGCAAAAAACGCGGCACATAAGAAACCACGGCGACCAGCGGCACCTCCGCCGAGCGCGGCGCTCCTTCACACTCAATAAAGGCAATGTCTACAAGGTCGTACCGTGTAGTAATGGATAAACATAGTGCAGACATGCTCCCGTTCGTGAGAGACATCGGGAACCCAGGAACATTTCCTTTTCTCCACCGTAGGTTCTGTAAAGGTCACCAGCTACCGCGTTTTTGTGAGTATCGCCAGACACGCCTGCCCGGGGCCGCAAATTCGGTCTGATAATCTATGGCACCGTTAGAGAATGTCAAAAGTAACTGCTCAGAGTGGAATACGCGGTCTACCCACTTTCCCCCTACGCCTTAACCTTCCCCGTGTAACCATCTTGCCCCAATAGTCTGGCCCCGGAGCGCCCTGAAGTTACGTTTGCTTGCAAACAAGCTGCTTGAATTGAAAACGTCTAAGCGCGAGTTTTTCGGTCCCTGCTTCAGATATTTCATTGCACGAGCCACGTGAGAAGCTACATGGTAGCACAGAATAAAGGAGAAGGAATGGCACCGAACCCCTTTCCTCTTTTCTGTCATTTATATTTATGGCGAAGAATTGCAAAAGCGGAGCTTTGCTGAGTTCACCTCAACCCAGTTTAGCCCCGCCGCGGTGGCTCAGTGGTTAGGGCGCTCGACTACTGATCCGGAGTTCCCGGGTTCGAACCCGACCGCGGCGGCTGCGTTTTTATGGAGGAAAAACGCTAAGACGCCCGTGTGCTGTGCGATGTCAGTGCACGTTAAAGATCCCCAGGTGGTCGAAATTATTCCGGAGCCCTCCACTGCCCCGCCGCGGTGGCTCAGTGGTTAGGGCGCTCGACTACTGATCCGGAGTTCCCGGGTTCGAACCCGACCGCGGCGGCTGCGTTTTTATGGAGGAAAAACGCTAAGGCGCCCGTGTGCTGTGCGATGTCAGTGCACGTTAAAGATCCCCAGGTGGTCGAAATTATTCCAGAGCCCTCCACTACGGCACCTCTCTCTTCCTTTCTTCTTTCACTCCCTCCTTTACCCTTCCCTTACGGCGCGGTTCAGGTGTCCAACGATATATGAGACAGATACTGCGCCATTTCCTTTCCCTCCAAAAAACCAATTATTATTATTATTAACCCTCCACTACGGCACCCCTTCTTCCTTTCTTCTTTCACTCCCTCCTTTATCCCTTCCTTTACGGCGCGGTTCAGGTGTCCAACGATATATGAGACAGATACTGCGCCATTTCCTTTCCCCCAAAACCAATTATTATTATTATTATTATTATTATTATTATTATTATTATTATTATTATTATTATTATTATTATTATTATTATTATTATTATATTATTATTATTATTATTATTATTATTATTATTATTATTATTATTATTATTATTATTATTATTATTATTATTATTATTATTATTATTATTATTATTATCAACCCAGTTCGTGCGCGCTTAAAGAAAGTAAGCTGCTACTCGATCTGGAGGAAAAAAGAAGCATGCCGACGTAATCGCTCCTGTTATAAAAGTTCGGTACATTCGTCATCGAAATGCTTTTACTTCTATGTACAATTGTACAAGTCTTGTGGAAAGATCGCAACAACAAGCAATGCCTCATACCAGTTCTTAATAATAAAAATGAGATGTGAACGAGTCTATTGCAACCCAGTCACCGGCAGACACGACGTAAGGCACGGCCACTACTCGGCTTATGGTATGATATGCGGAGCGTGTCTCAACTATGCCTATTTTAGGACGATAAGAAAACAAGGAGTACGCGAGGTACTCTAGCGTTTGTCCCAATATTTATGCGCAGCTCATATGGGAGACCAACGATTGCCACGTTGAATAAGTTTGAGCTCGAACTCAGCGAACTCCGGAGAGGGCATTCAAGTGTGTTCCACTGTTCCCCAGGTGTCTACCAGAGGCATACCGACAAGTTATTGGGTTATCATGCCATTCGCATCCTTGGATGGGGCGTGGAAAACGGCGTCCCCTACTGGCTCGTGGCTAACTCCTGGAACGAACACTGGGGCGACAAAGGTGAATTTACATATAAGCAAAGCACAAATATCGTTGCCTACCTTGCAAGGCTCACGGCAGATTTTTCCTCGAGATATAAAACTTTAGCAGAACCTAAAACTGAGCGCTGTTCAAAAATTCAATAAGACCCGTTCGACGCATTGATGTTTCCTACATACGAATCTGGGATCTACTGCATATGCACTATAGATATAGGCGCAGAAGAAAGGAAGTACAGGCAAGGATTCGCAGGCTGTATATTGACAGACTAGAAGATGGACGCGAACAGGTCCCTCCTAGGTTAAGTAGTTCAAACAATGGTTTAACTAAAACGTACCCGCCTTCTTGTGTCCTCTACTCAATGCAATCTTTTCTTTCGATTCTTGTCACAGGTTACTTCAAGATACTGCGCGGGCAGGACGAATGCGGTATAGAGGATGGCATCAGCGCTGGAATTCCGAAGGAGTAAATTCTCTGGTGTGTTGGGTACATAAAGGAGAAATAAATTTGTCGTAGTTACTGTGGCTTTTAGACTTTCCTAATGTGGGTACGTATACACAAACACACTGCGAGAGCAGCAGTAGTTAGTTCCTTTAGAATCTCTATATGTGATGCAGATAAGAAAGATGGTATACAATAAAACAGTACCCCGAGAAATACGAAGAATGGACAAGAAAATGCCAGAAGGTTAACCAGGAGAACGTGCAGGTTTTCTACTCTGCCCTGGGTAAACATATAGGCTATAAAAAAGAGAAGGGCAGCAGAAAGATGTGGATAGAAATGAAGTAAGGACTTTAATCACTTCGAAGTCGTAGCCTATCTTGAAGGCACGAAGACCTGAGGGAATGAAACCGTATTTGAAAGGTTTTCACAGCCGACGATCGCTGCAGCTACCTTCCGAGAATTGTCATCATCGTCAACGGGCTTGGATCAGGGTGGCCCGCTCAGTTTGGTATAGCAGTTGTCTTTCAGGATAAACTGCAAGAAATGCACAAAACACGTGTCCAATCGTCTAGTAGAACGGGACTACAAGTTACCCTGTTGATGTGGATTGTGGAGTAAACAGTCAATACAATCCATTCGAAAAATGTATCTGTAAAAAACATTCTTGTAGTACAAAGTTTACAATGAAGAGAAGAATATGAAAAATTATGAATGCTGAAAGCTCGTACCTTTTAGCAAATTCAACAGAGGTACATGGCTGCTTTTCCAAGTAAGCAATTGGGGCCTGGAATGACAGGTTGCGTATGTGCTTCTCTGTTTCCTTCTCAATAATATATTAGGCTTGTACATTTTGTCAGTGTAAAGGTGACACTTTCAGCAAAGCCGGAAATAGTCATGTCTGATCAGCAACAATGATTATTTATGCGAGCTATCCCGTAACTCACTGTACCTTCCTGTTATACCACCGAGAGAGTCGTCTTCGTGGGGCGCCATGTTGTTCACAAAACCAAGGCATGTGTAGGACTTGTGAAGAAAAACAGGTGTTCTGTTGCTTCACTATAAAAATTTCCCAGTGCCCCTGCCTCTCAAAAGCAACGTGCGCGCCAGCGATTATTTTAGCTGCGTAGCGCGCCTACAAAGCATTCTCTCTCGCTTGGGCTTAAGATATTCGTTCCAGTCGACTATTCCTTTATCATGGGTAGGTACAAATACAAGACAACGCCAACAAAACAAAGAAAACAGATGCATGGCCGAGCAGTCGCCAGTGTCACTGCGTTGAAGACAGAAACGACTGGTGAACCCAACGCGTTGCTTCCCGAAGCTGTATTCACCGTTTGAAGCCTCCGAAGAAGGTTAATATTGCGAAAACATCACAACCCTAATTCTGGAGGAAACCCGCGTCGCCAAAAAAAGCGACATCACAAAAATGCCAAAGTCACTGAGGACAACCTTGACCTACCTTAGTTACCAAGTATAGCTACAACCACTAGTTGTTAATGGAAGTTAATTAAAGGCAATAATTATCAACTGATTAAAGCTTCAGTAATTAGAAAGGAACAGAATCGGAAAGGAACAGAATTGAAATACAATTGGCAAAGGAAAAAAGCTGGAATACAGTCGGAACGGAATTGAAGTGGAATAAAATTTTATAGGAATAGAATAGGAATCGAATTATGAAAATTTGGGTAGGACCACAAAATTTGGATTTAACCCGGGCCAATCACCGAAAATTTAAAATTTCACATGAAAAAAAAATAGAGATCATGCGTATGCACTGATATATATATGAAACCAGACGTCTTTGTAAGTAATATTTTTAATATCACCTCTACATAAGAAAAATAAACCAGGTAAGACGGACGACATATTACTCTTCGGAAACAGTACCGACGTTTTTCTACGCGGAAAGGCAGCTGCGGTGCAGAGGAAAGCGAAAATTAAATTTCCCACCCCCGCCTTCTCATATGAAAAACGCACGTGAAATATGAACTGCCACGACGACATATCTATAACGTCTTTGTAATTCGACCAATCAAAGGATCCACGTCTAAAAACGAGAAACGTGGCTGGAAACCAAAAACCGAAAGTCAACAGATCAACTAGTGGTCATGGCATCAAGCTGCATGTGCAGTCCGTCTCCACTGCCCACTATTTCGATGGGGGATCTCAGCTGCATCGCGAGCGTCTACGTCTCGTTGCAAGCTCCGTGCGTACGAAAGAAACTGCGTGAAGTTATCGAGGCCAGCCGCAGACTCCAAAACAAACCGCTGATCTTGCTCACCACACATGCATACATCGGCGAGGATAAAGCTTGCGTGTGGCCTTAGGTGTTTTGTGTGCTGTCAGGAAGTAAACACGCAAGCTTCGAGGGCTCTTCAATAGCATCCGACGATCTGTCGCGCTCTAGTATTCTTTCTACACCACATCTGAGTGAATAATTGCAAACGCATTTCTCGTCAATCGACGCACTGCGCAGACGTTATAGTTCTTTTTTGTTGACTATATCAACGTAAGTATGGCCGCAGACAACGCCTCTGACTGACTGTCCAGTAGTCGTTGCGAATCTGCTCTTGAATTGCTCCCTGTGGGTTCAAAGTGGAAACGAATCACTCACCCTGTCCAGGGTACAGTCCACCCACCTGCAGTCCACCGCCTTCCGTTTGTAGCTGTCGGCAGGGAATCTTGACAAACGCGCACCAACGGGTTGAAAGTTTTTCTCGCGGAATACCCAGAATGCCTGCCTGCGCCTTACATGCTGTACGCATTACGACCTGCGCTGGGAAACTTTTTTCTTTAATGAGTCAAATCAGAGGTAAGGGTGCATACAGTGATGATTCTCAGATATTTTTCAGCCCGAAAGGAATTCCCCTTTCCACTGCGTAGAAAGCATGGAAGAACACGTGCTCGCAAAGCGGTTCACACGTTGATTATGTGGTTGCATGCGCGTGTCTGCCCAAGCGCGTATCGAAAAAAATTCGGCGTAGAGACTTACGACTCCTTATGTGTAGGACGGCGAAATCATTACTATCCCTGGGTGCATTGTTTGCGTGTAATGTTTGTACATGCATTAAAGTTCTTTTATACGAGCTTAGTGTGTTTGCGCGTTTGTTGCGCACCACACCGCAAGCGTTCGGACTGTCTCACTGCACGGTGATGAGGTTGGCAGAGTTTGCATGTTGTGGACGCAAGACGTAGACGTTTGGTTGTTTGGGACACCGCCCCTCCCCCCCCCCAACCCACACGCGCGCACACACACACACACACAAAGAGAGAGAGAGAGCGCGTAACACCACAAGGAACGCTGTACAACGAACGAGTGAACAACAGTTTTGATACTAAAGTCTCGGTGGCTCAGTGGTTAGGGCGTTCGACTACTGATCCGGAGTTCCCGGGTTCGAATCCGACCGCGGCGGCTGCGTTTTTATGGAGGAAAAACGCTAAGGCGCCCGTGTGCTGTGCGATGTCAGTGCACGTTAAAGATCCCCAGGTGGTCGAAATTATTCCGGAGCCCTCCACTACGGCACCTCTCTCTTCCTTTCTTCTTTCACTCCCTCCTTTATCCCTTCCCTTACGGCTCGGTTCAGGTGTCCAACGATATACGGGACAGATACTGCGCCATTTCCTTTCCCTCCAAAACCAATTATACTAAAGTCTGGGAAGGCATATAATTGTAGGCGCATATGTCGTCGGTTTGAATCCCTGTTCCACGCAAGCCTCTAACTTTACCAGCACATGTAAGCTATATGCAAGGAGAAATCTTATGACACCACCCTGACCGCTGTACGACAAGCAGTTGCGTCAAAATTTTGGTACAGATGCCAGAAGAACTGGCGCCACATGTAGGTTGGCCACTGACGAGTGTATATAGACGTACGACATGCATGAGACTATCTGATGTAGCAGTGCTCGGCTTGCTGAGTGTGTCTGTCATACTGCCGATTGATGACGTCACCTCATTTTTCTTGCCAACAGTGGGATTTTTTTCACCATCTGAGAGTAGATACCACACACACGCCACCGGTTCTTCTCGCAATGGGACTAGTAAGGTTTTCGCCTTAAAAACAGTTTTCAATTTTATGACGCTCGCAGCCTGCACAAAGCAGCCAATTCGACGGCTGAAGTGATAACAAAGCCGCTTCACTGGTCGCGCAGCTAGAAGACACAGCGTGAATGATGTTTGGAGCTCGCGGTTCTTAACTTGCTAAGCACAATTTTTTCTACAGTCGCGAACAAATAAACAACAAGTCAAGCAATGACTGCCAGGTTGCCCGTTATGCCTGTTGCCCAGATCAGAGGCCTTTCTTTTTGTTCTTTGTTATTTTTCCCACCTTCGCATTGACCTGCCTGTCTTCTTCTAGAACCCGCCTTTTGTCTCTTTTGTCACACATTCACTCGAAAAGGCGGCAGTCAAACAGTGCTCGAAATCTGTGGTCCAGCTCACAATAGCTACCCTGTACCCACTCTAAACTTATCATTATTTTCCTTGTTGACTCTATCGCCGTACTTTTTTAAGCTGCTGTGCGTCTTTGTCTGCCAGTGCTTCATTCAAACAGGTAAAGCACTCTGCCTAGGTCTTTTATTGGCTAGTGTAATTGCTAGGTGAAGTAATCAGTGATCCTTCCAGCGAGTGATAATTGGCTAGAACATGCCAAATCACGCATTTCCAGGACCTCCTAGTTGAAGGCAACTATTATTATAGAAACGCAGTTTGAAAGATCTGTGCGCTTGTTAAGAACGCAGCTGCCATACCATGTGGTACAAAACTAACCTTAAATAAATCTGAAGAACACGTTATGAGGGGGAGGGAGGGGGGCTATTTGTTTATCCTAATGAAAACAGTGCCTGTGTCTCGCCTTCCCTTTCTGCGTCCTTCGTGAAGTTTGCGCTGTTTTCATTATTCTGAGATAAATGTGGGCTTACTTTTGTTTCTCTTGAAATTCCGGCAAATGTTGGTTGGTTTTTGGGGGGGAAGGAAATGGCGCAGTATCTGTCTCATATATCGTTGGACACCTGAACCGCGCCGTAAGGGGAGGGATAAAGGAGGGAGTGAAAGAAGAACGGAAGAAGAGGTGCCGTAGTGGAGGGCTCCGGAATAATTTCGACCACCTGGGGATCTTTAACGTGCACTGACATCGCACAGCACACGGGCGCCTTAGCGTTTTTCCTCCATAAAAACGCAGCCGCCGCGGTCTGGTTCGAACCCGGGAACTCCGGATCAGTAGTCGAGCGCCCTAACCACTGAGTCACCACGACAGGGCTCCGGCAAAGGTATAATTCTTCCTTAGTGCCCTTCCTGGAACTGCGTTCCGGCAAAGGTTCGAACGCAGTTCCAGGAAGGGCACTAAGGAAGAATTATACCAGAGTTTCGGACTATGTTCTCAGGCGACCTATCGGACGTGTCACGAAACTCAACCCTCTTGAAGAATCTTGAAGAACTAGACCCGGGCTCTATCAGCACGGTGCGCTCTCCCGTCCTATTTACTCAGTGCCGCCCTCTTTGCGCACAATAACCATACTCACCTCAAGAAAAAAAAAACATGACGCAAGGGATAATGACAAGAGCGGTAGCCGCTTTCTTCTCTGTGGCTCAAGTAAGAAACGTAGTAAGACGCATTCTTGACTAAAATTTGGCGTCTCGTCCTTAGATCTATGTCCTTGGCTGCGACGACTCGGCGCGCAGACCTCAGCCAGCGTGTGTCACGAAGTGACGGTGGGGACCCTGGCGGACGCCACCTGGTATTTGGCTATCTTCAGGATGACGTGCTCCAGAGTCACCTCGCTCAGGCACACGTCGAAGACGTACTCGCCGAGGTGCTGCTTCAAATCTGTTAGTATCCGCGCCATGTCATTCCACGGCGGCAGCCTGTCGATTTCGTATTCGACGAAGGCCGTCAGCTGCCCAGAGAAGGCAGCCGAGGGCAGCGCAGACTTCACAGCGCCGTCGACGGCCTTCCAGGCTGCCGGGTTCCCGTATGCCTCGGGCTTCAGCTGTAAAGCGTCCGCCGCGTTAACTTTTTAAACACTGCAAACTTTGTATTGCATCGCTGCCACGCGGTTCAGTCGCGTGGTATTTTTGCCAGAGGATAGAGTACACATACGTTCTATCATGCCTAAACACATTTCAGGCGATTTGCTTAGCTGGGTGCACCGAAATATTTTTTTTTATCGGCGTAACCATACCACGCAAGCTTTTGTCCCGATAGTAGTTAGAGAGGGTAGAAACAATAGGAAATAAGTGGACAAAGGATGCGAAATACGATTACAATACTGAAAATAAAATACGAAATACGTAGAAAGCAATAAAAGTCCGCAAAATTGAAAAGCCAGCGCAAGCACATCAGCATGTGCAAAAACAATTTCCTGCAAAATGGTTTAACGTGTAACTAAAGATGAAATATAGTGTACAGAAGTAAAACAGTTATTAAAATATACGAGCACAACCAGTTGCAACATCATTAATTTTAAATACCCTGAAGACACAGCTGGTCTAGATAGGGCGGGAATAGGACAGTATAATAGGATGAAATCAATTACAGGATAAAATACTTTACTTTTTCAAAATAAGCTAATATAATGTAGGAGCTGAGACAATATAAGATAAAGGAGTTCAGGTGGAAAAACAATATTTACTTCATTATGAAAAGAAAATCAATAACCCTGAAACCGAAACTCAGTATCAAGTCAACAATTTGTAAATCAAACACATATAACAGCTTGCCGAAAGGAAGACGAGAGCCTTAAGTAAGACAACGGACCATAACCATAAACACGAACGCACAGAACTAAGAAACTTTTATTCAAAATGAAAAATAAAAAGTGTTGCGGTATGACAAAAAGAAAATAAAGAAGATAATAGGAAGCAAAAATAACCACATAGCACAAGACATTTGAGAAGCGCAATATAACCGTATGACCCGATTACCAAGCGTCTAAACTTGGCAGCAGTGATATTTGAAAGCTGCGAATTAAGTTATAGGCGATATCAGGAAGAAACTATTTTCATTTGTTTGTTGATAAATTTATCGGTGAATTATAGTATTTTTAAATATGCAAAGACCGGGCAGACTTGCATGATCTTGCTTGCATGTCATGCATGATCGAGACGATAGAGGTGTCAGGAGCGGATAGGAGGGAACTGGTAAATGGCGAATTACAGCAATATAAGATGTAAAAAAACGATACTCAGCAAGATTTTATCCTGACGGCAAGAGTTGTCTTGAGGTCAAACGAAGCGGCGAGCACCCGGTGTTTGGTAAACTGCATTACCGTTGTGTCCTGGAGCACTCAATAATGTACTAACCTTAAGCTTCAGCACGAATCCTCGGCAATGCCTGGATTGCAACTCGGCCAAGGGGCCGATGCTGCGGAACAGGCCGTCCACCATGATGGCCATGCGGTCAGACATGATGATGGCATCGCACAAGCTGGTGGTTACTAGCAGCACGGCCGACTTGCTCAGCTGGCGCAGCACCTGCACCGACTTGTAGATGGTGCGCTTCGCGAAAGGGTCGAGGCCAGTGGCCGGGTCATCCAACAGCAACACCGGAGGCAAGCCAACGATGGCCACGGCCACTGCCAGCTTCCGCCGGTTGCTTGCGCTGTATGGAAGGCATGGAAACTCGCTACAATGCTTAGTATCGCTAACGTGTAGCTCAATCTGTTTTCTTATCCGCCAATGATGTAACGGGTTCCCTTGTACTGAGTTGGACAGAGCACTATAGAAGTTTTCGCAACACAAACCCGAAGTGTACACCTGTTACTTGCACCTTAATAATAATTGGTGTTTGGGGAAAGAAAATGGCGCAGTATCTGTCTCATATATCGTTGGACACCTGAACCGCGCCGTAAGGGAAGGGGGAAAGAAGGGAGTGAAAGAAGAAAGGAAGAAAAAGGTGCCGTAGTGGACGGCTCCGGGATAATGTCGACCCACCTGGGGATCTTTAACGTGCACTGACATCGCACAGCACACGGGCGCCTTAGCGTTTTTCCTCCATAGAAACGCAGCCGCCGAGGTCGGCTTCGAACCCGGGAACTCCGAATCAGTAGTTGATCGCCCTAACCACTGAGCCACCGCTGCGGGTTTACTTGCATCTCCAACCTTAACTTTGATGCACCTGTAATTTCAAAGCTGCTTTTTCAAGCTGCAAAGAGATCTGTTTTCTTACCACCTTCTAATCTTGAAACCATTTGTGAAGACCAACAGAACTATTGTAGTCTCAATTCACGAAGGCTAAATTAATACCATTTAATGATTCTGAGAATGAAGAGAACATTAGTACATCCTTTGGGCGAATTTTTCGCTCAGATGCACGAGGACACAAGAAAAGAAGTGGACTGGACACAGCTCTTCCTGTCCTCTTCTTTTCCGTTTCCTGTATCCTCGTCTTCCTGCTCTAAACATTCGCTCAAATCTGTACCAAGCAGACTGCAAGAATGTTCTCGCATCAATACGTTATTGGCCTGCAAAAGCCGCATCCAAAAACAGAGTTCTAGCTTACCTGCAGTTGTCGATGGTGTCTTCAGCGACGTCGGTCAGATTGAGCAGTGCGAACAGGTGCTCCACCAGCGTAGCCCGACTGTGATGCTGTACTCCGCGGATATACGCGTACATAGTCAACGTCTGGCGCACTGTGAGCCGTCCGAGGAAGGCGTCATAGTCGGGGCAGAGGCCGATGGACTTCTCCCAACGGGCCACGTCTCCCAATGACACGTCACCTATGTACGCAACTCCTCCGCTTGGAGGCTGGATGCCCGAAAGCACGTCCAAAAGGGTAGACTTACCGCTGCCAAGCATTCCCAATACGGCTAGGGTCTCTCCGGGGTCCACGTGAAAGCTGACACCCCGAAGAGCAACGAAGCGATCGTAGCTTTTTTTGAGGTCTAGTGCCAGAAGGGATGGCTTGCTTAGGTCGTGGCGCTCGAGCACTTTGTGGACGTAGTTCTGTTCAGCCATGACGTCCGGAGACACGCCCATTGAGGCTGGTACCTCGATCTTGTTGGCAGACGCAAACCAGTGACGCATTACGGCGTGTTCCATGAGGACGAGCAGCATAAGGCACACAAAACCTTCGATGAACATCACCGTCAGTTCCATCATGGCGCCGTCCCTGCAGTGTAGAATGGCCACATGACTCTCATGTGTGTCCTGTTCGGGAGAACTGCACTCAGATGCGTTCATTTTAAAGCGAGAGGTTGTTATAAGCACGTCCACCGATGACCCACACATGGCTCAGTTCTGCGATCACGTGACCACCTCCACGCCTGCCTCGCGCCACACTTCGTCGTCTTTGGGTGGGGCAAGCTCACCCGTGAGCATGTGAATAATCCGTGCTCTTACCCTAAGCGTCGCGTTTCAATTAAACCTATTGGTTAGTGAGTGGGACGCACGAACGTAAGACGCCGCCATACGCTCACGAACGTAGGCCGGATGTGAGAGCCCGAAGATATGCGGCGGTTGAACACAGCGAGCAAGCGCTTGGTACGCTGCCTGAAAAGATCCGCAAGCCTGCGCGCCCACATTTCATAGATTAAAAATTGGCAACGAAATCATGCGGCAGCAGTATCTTCCCTCCAAGCTGGCGAAGCTTCACACTTGATTCATTGCATAGATCGAGGCACGAGCGCCCCCACTCTGCCGAAAGCACAGAGGGTGCGCGCGAGCATAGAGGCATGCGTAACGGTGCAGTAGCCCTTACAGATGCGTGTACACGTGGAGCGTACCGCGAAGTTAGGGATTAAAGAAGAGGTGAAACGGACAACGATTATAAATTTTAAAAAATTTGACGTTTATGCTAGCTCTCACTTCATTTGATGATTTAAGCAGCAAGCGTAAGCGCTGTAATTTTTTTGGTTTTTCGTTTCGAGTGATTGTACAACGCGTTGATACGTCAGATAACTGATCTGCAGCGCACGGGTGCCTACGTTAGAGTCCTTAAACAAATGTGGAGGGCCTTGATACTGGAAAAGTACTGTACATGGCGTTTCTCCCGTACACATACCAGAGAAACAAGTCTGGATAAAATAACAAAATGCATTGTTGTCGGCAAAATACTAGATGAAAAAAAAAGTGAACCTATCCACGAATCGACCGCAGTTGTTCAGCGGAAGCACACTCGCCTGTGGAACGAGGTGGTCGACAGTGGTGCCACCGAGGTACGGTTGCTCTCGTAGAAGGTGGCGCAGCAGTAGCGAAGGCCAGTCATCATGATGGCGGCCTCTTCGGCACTGTTCCGCACGTAGGCGCACACGTCGTAGATGAGGCTGGGATCGGACGCGTGTGAGCAGTAGGCGTTCTCGAAGGCCAGCTGGATCACCTTGACGTGTGCCCACGAGGCGCTGAAGGGCGGGCAGAGGTAGAGGAGCCAGAGCAGCGGATCCCTCGGGTGCTCTGTGCTGATCAGGTCCTGGCCGCGCTCTGCCTCGACCACATACAGTTGGTATCCCAGTGTCGACACGACGCCTGCATGCGTGAAGACGGAAAGCTCAATTCATAGAGCCTGGAAAATGCGCCTGCGCCTCATATTCACGAATGGAAGAGGAGGGCATGGACGTAGTTTTCAGAATACAGTCCGCCGAACATTCATTCATTCATTCAGACATATAGACATGGTACAGTATGTGCACGAACCATGGTCAAATAAGACTACAGTGTCTTCTGACAGAGCCTTCAACATACAATAATGTCATACATACACTAATGCAATAACCGAGCATGACATACAACAATGCAGAATATTAACGCCCAAAAAATGAAAATATTGCTCTTTTCGCACTGTCTACAAGTGCGAACATCACCAATTACTGCTCGCAAAAAGTTCTAGCATTACAACACAATTACTCCTGAAAAATAATGCAATTATCTAGATCACTTTTTGGTTTTTCATGTATCGAAAAATTCACAGCGACATCTGACTACATAATATTGTTGGCAGTGAGATAGCATTAAAAGCTGTTGATGCCTTCCCATCTTTTTTTGTCATTCTTTCACG
This sequence comes from Amblyomma americanum, assembly GCA_030143305.2. Taxonomy (NCBI): domain Eukaryota; kingdom Metazoa; phylum Arthropoda; class Arachnida; order Ixodida; family Ixodidae; genus Amblyomma; species Amblyomma americanum. The sequence goes on along the minus strand of JARKHS020027659.1, from coordinate 335,166 downwards.
GTTGTGTTTGCAGATCCATACATGTCCGTCTATACACATCCAGATATCTTGTCATCTCGCTGGTAGTCGGATGTTTCCTCGAAGGCACCTAGAAGTGGCGACAATGATGCAGTGAAGACACATTGAAACGTATAGTTGTCACTTCCGGTCTGTTGACGTCACCTCTGGTCCTGACAAATATGTGACCGCCGACGAACATTTTTCAAGATGAGTCTTCTAATCATTTTGCGTTTCAAAAAGGAAAACCAGAGCAAAAGAAAATTGCGGGACATTTAAGCCCCGCTCTAAGGGTATCACACGACAGCGTTAATGGCTCCCTTCAGCGGATGACGAGCCTGTTTGCATGTCACTTCGCAGACAGGGACACTGTTCTTTATTTCATTTAATTTGAGTTTTATTATTGCGAAAGAATTATAGTTCGATTACCAGTAAAGCCGGCGGCGCACATCAGGTCTTGGGGTTTATGGTGGCCCCCGCATGCCGGCGCCACTTTCCACGTGAAGCAAAGAGGATGTCAAAGACCAAAACACAGACTGACACCAAGGTCCCCTTAGACCAAAACACACTTTGCTACTCCCTTATTTAAGACTTCTGTAACTAGAAACTAATTACACACATACTCATTGGTATACAGCAGTAAGATACAAATTTACGTGAAAGGTCACACGACATACATATATACATCCGCTTGTACCCTAGTCGTACAAGGGTGCCTAAGTGGCCTTTAGGAGTAGTCTGTCTGGCTTCGAACCCAATGATCATAGGTCCGAATCCTAACTAATATGTTTTGAATTTTCCTTTAAGCTGAAATTCTTATATATTTGCATCATTTGAAACATGCGGTGATCTTTTAATTCGAATCGCATGTCATTTTTTAATCACTTTAATTCCACAGATTCCCATGTGACGTGGATGTCGCTGTCACATGACGATAAGATGACGCCGAATTTTCCGGTGAACGGGACCCTTAACGATGTCGCGTTGAAACACCCTCTGTTATATGCGACGCACGTATTCTTTTGTGCTCCCGCCAAATGCAGTCACAGAATGCCCTTCCACCTTCCATCTTCTTTTATATGGCCCGGACCATTACAAGGATAAGTCAACGACGACAAAACGAACAAAAATTGGCAGTGGCTTAGCTCGGCTACGCCAGGATATACGTAGCGAAAGCTAAGGCACAGCATAAGTTAACGACGACAAAACAAACAAAAATTGGTAGTGGCTTAGCTTGGCTATGCCAGGATATACGTAGCGAAAGCTAAGGCATAGCTTGGTTGGCATTGGTTAATCTTGATTGCAAGTTCAGGTTAGTCTGGTTGTCCGGCTAGTTGTCACGTGGTTCGTCAGGCGGTTCGTCACGTGACCAGTCACGTGGTTGGTCACGTGGGCGGTGCGACCACGGTGAGAATGTGAGCACAAAGGGAATGCGAGCACGGTGAAACTGCGAGTTCGTGGCCAATGTAGCTTTCGCTACAAAACAAAAGCATGCTTGAACACTCACCACTTTCACTGCGCTCAAAACTAAAATCAGCGACGACCCCAACGCCTTTCTTCCGCAGCTTTTTTCGCTGTTTGAAGGCTCCGAAGCAAGTTATGTATTGTTCCGGTGGTGCCAGGAATCGACATCGGCGGCCTGCCCTCGGTAATGATCGCACCGTGCGCATTTCCTCCTGTTCCCCTGCTACCCGTGAAGATGAGCGTAACTAGGCATCACGGTGCCTTTACCTGACGTAACCCTGGGAATATACCTCGGTGGGTTCCTAGCTAGTCTTGAACAGCGACTTGTGCCATCTCTCCTTCGGCGCCCCTATCACAGCCTTATATATTGTTCTTTGGAGAATGCTCACGACATGTGTAGCCTTGCCTATCCATCGAATAGCCGCAGAAGCGACACGATAGCACAGGATACCGGCAGTCACAGACGCACAACTCAATTGTCAGTACTCTCCGATTTGTTACACTGCCCCAGACACACCGCACAATGCTTTCGAGCCGCCCTACCGAATGCACGATAGGCCAAAGCTCTGGAAACACAAATAGTAGTGGTAGTAATTCAAAAGTAATTATTTACATTCGGTGGCAAATAACTGCCCCATAGTAAAATTTTGGTATTATAGAATTTAACGACCTAAATCGGCTTCGGCTACCATGTACGCCGTGGTGCAGAACTCCGCACAATTTAAACCAACTGGGGTTCTTTAACGTGCACTGACGTTGCACAGTACACTGGCGTCTAGAATTTCGCCTCCATCGAAATGTGATCGCCCCAGTCGGGATCGAACTCGTGTCTTTCGGGTCAGCAGCAGAGCATCAGTACCACAGAGCCACAGCGTCGGCCCTGCCCCAAAGTAATTCATTAAAATACTAAATTACCACATCGAACAACAATTGATTACGTTACAAATTACCTAAAATGTAAACAAATTAGTGTAAGTTCAGTACATTATCTCCATTACTTTCATATATTGTGCAGATTACAAAATCCTTTGTCTTTAAATGTGATTATGAAAAGTTGTGCGCTGCAGGATTTTCATAATCAGAAATTCCCTTCTAGTTCGTGTGCCATTCCACTCTCGCGTGATAATGAGCGTGCTTGCTATCATCGCTTTGGCATCTTGCTTTCAAGGCATATCGCTTGCGCAACTTTTGCTGCCGTAAAAATTAAGCGCTAGGGTGATTACGGGTGCCTGATCTCCATGACACATGCACTGTTGGGTTGTTTCGGTCTTTCTGCCCTGCAGCCAGAAAGGTAGTAGCGTGCACTACACTGCAAGAATTGTTCGAGCTGTTCTAAATAAAAGCGTTGAATGCTCTGCGCCCGTGTCCTGCTTTGAACTAACGCAGTTAACATTTTCCTCCACATCACCCCTACGTCTATTTATCAGGTAGGTAAAAACCATTTAGTCTTAATGGGAAGTTAGACCCGTAGACGATGCCCCTGCTACAGCACTGAAATTGGGGTACTGCTCCCTAGGTCAGCATGTACTTCTCTGCGGAAGCAAAAAAAAAAAGCAGATCTCCTACTTTCTAATTGAAGCGAATGCTAGTGAACAAAATACTTATTAACAAAGCGAGTGCCCCATCATGGAAAGCCTTCAATAATTTGCTGGGAAGTGGGAGATGGCACCACCCACTGCAGTCTGTTTCACCTATTTCTAACAAATCTACCCACGAATAGTATGGTATGTGAGAGCATTTCATGTTTGACATCAAAATATCAGCAATCGCCGTCATCGGCTAGGCACACTTAATAGGGCGGATAATGCGAAATTCATTTCGATACTCCCTGGACAGCGATACACACTTTAGTCCATATCTCTGAGCACTCAAAAATAGTGTCTTGCGATCGTCGATAACAGAACAAAGAAAGAGAACGAAAGAGTGGCTACAGAAGAGAGCATGGCAGGCCGCTATAGGCTTAGCGTCACTCGCTGGCCGCGGAATTCCTGACAATGATGTGACTCACTTACAGGGTTTTAGAAAGACTCTATTGTTTTCTGCACTGCATGACGAGAGGAAGAGTGAAAGGAGATCGGTACACACCCGAGAAGAACGTCAAGGCGCTCACCACCAGGAATCCAGATACCATGGAGTTCGTGAGGAATGAGAAGAAGTAGACGAAAGGCAGCATGCTGTGCATGTGCATCACGTGGATCATGATGCTCATGACGGCTGGAATGAGTATAAAGAAAAAGCTTATTAGTCTAAACAAGCCAACGTGAGCTCTTGGTATCATTACTGTGCAGCCGGGACGTATACAGCCAGGAAAACCGACATCATGATGACATCATAATGTCAACCCATCCTACGATCTTATATTATAACTGGAGACAACTCACCGGTTCACCGGCTGTGGGACCTTCACTAAACGTTACCTTGGTTCGTTTGTGAGCTTAGCGCAATGTCAGAGGCGTCGTGATTACATTTGAGTGAGTAAGCTTGCGCTGAAATGTGTAATTTCATTGAAACGTAGCTCGCATTCTAACCACCTGCACTTAACATGTAACGAAAGTAAAAGCTGGCGCATGGGCTTCTGCAAGTCAAAGACAATTATTTCCTTCGCATTGTCAGCCGTAACCCTACAGAAACTGCATTCATTGCAATATTGAAGAACCAACTTTCAAAGACAACGGAAAGAGCACTTGTGGCGTAAAGCAGCACAAGGTGGCGCATACGAATGTCACAGAACACAGTGATTGACAGAGCCATTATATAGGCTAGGGACAATCACACGTGTAAAAAACTGAACATCATCTTACTGTCCACTTTAATCTTGAATCACTAGTTGTTCAGTTTATTGTCCACACACTTGATCGTCAACACAGCAGCCTCCCAGAATTATACGCATCATCATCGCCATCTCTCCAACCTTACACAATCTCTTTCATTGTTCTTACCTTCCTATCCGAAGGTCGCTTTCTTTGTTGCGCACTAACCGCTTTTTCTTTATATTTTTTGCTCGCGTTGGACTCTGCGTATCTAAAGTTAAGGTAGAAAAGACTAACACCACAAACACACGGGAAGAAACGAAGTCACAAATCACTCTTTGGTCCGCTTCATTTCTTTTCGAATGTGTGTGCTTTTAACAACTTCAATAAAAGACGTGCACTGCGATTTTTCTACATCGGACAAATACATTTACTTACAGAGCAAATAGTACTGACAGATCGGGATTTTTTTCTTGTTGGCTTGCATGTGCACTTTTATAAAATGAACTGGCAGCTTTACGAGGTTTTTAGAGTTCATGAGATTTTACTACATAATTTTATTCGCGAAGAACGTAAAACAGGGCAGAATATATAAAGTGAGCATTTGCCTGAACTTAGCCACGAACCCACACCGCAAATCTGTATAACTGTCCTTTCAAGTGGCGCAGATAGCCGCGCACCGGAGAGTGCTAACTTAAGTCTGTCCGTTACTTAAGATGTGTTTTCTATTGAAGGATCTCTCCAAACAAGATGGCGTAACAGGAAGAACATCACCAGCCGACTAGACCAACAGTAAGTTTCGAACATTTACTGTTTGCCAGAACACTCCCGCCTTGTGTACGAGAAGTCTGCGCCTAAAGACGCATAACGCATATCTCCTGCATATAATCACCAAGCAAAAGAGATAAAAATTACCGTAACTGCGGAAGTACTGGTAGAAGATGAAGGTCGGGAACAGCATGCACATCAGGCCCACGAGAGCGATGAACATGTCCCAGACGTAGTTGGCCAGCCAGTACATGGCTGGTGACACTCCCGACACGAACTGCATGCGCTTCGAGTTGCTGACGCGGTCGTCGATGGGGAAGAAGATGAAGCTGGCGGTGGCGACCGATATGGCCGCCGGCAGTAATATGAAGGTCATGAGTCTCAACGACACCATGTTGCTGAGGTCTTCGGCGTGCTTTGCGTTTTCCAGATGCTTTGAGCTAATCAACTGCTTTCCCTCTTTTATCGGCCGCAGTATGGCTAGCACGTTGTCGCTCGGGTCTTTGGTTATTTTTTGCAGCAGGATGGTAGAGATGATATTGATGGACAACGACTGTGTATGGAAGGCCTCGCCACTGTACCACGCCACGGCTTTACCCTGCGTCTGGTTTTCTCTGTCGGTGACGAATTGGGCTCCGAACAGATACTCACTCCTGCCTCGATCTCTCCTCTCTCGATCGAGAAATTCCGCCATATCCGATACTTTGTCCACGGGATAATTTTGTGACATAATGTAGTTCTTGTAACCGGATTCCCCGACGCCACTAGACGCGTCATCAAAGGCGACGAACGCTTTTTCACTTTTTCGGAAGGAGTTCAACTCGTAAGCGATGTTGTCAGCGGAGAACGGTACAGACAGCTGGGGACCGGCAGTGGTCTCAAAATTGCCACGCAAAATAAGGATAACAGTGGGCACGATGAAGCCGAACATGGGCAATGCCAGGGTCTGCCAAGTGTAGTGACGACGCTTGTAAAGCATGGCCACGAACAGCTGCGCCGCACTGGGCTTCCCGGGTTTGAGGTCGTAGACAGCCTTGACGTGCTCCTGGATCTCCAAGGATGATTCATACTTCTCCCCACCGGCAACAATGCCGCCTTGGTCTTCTGTGAGCACGGTCATGTTTGGCACACTGTAAGCGACGTCTTCCGTAATGCCATATTTCTTTTCGTGACCCGCTGGGCCTCCAGCCAAGCGCTTCTTGTACTCATAGTCGCCCGAGTCCATTTCCAGTATGATGCGAAAGAAAATGTCCTCCATTGTGACGAAGCTGATTCCGAGAGACGCGATGTTTAAAGACCCTTTATTAGCTTCGAGCTTGTTCAGCACAGTCGCCACCGGGGCGTAGTCTTCGTGGTAACCAAGACCGATGGCGGCGAAAGCGCTCTGGTCTTGAAGGATGCGCGCCTGTGTTATGGTCTGTCGCACATTGGCCAAAGCACCTCGGCCATTGAATTTCGGGCCCTTGACTAACCTCACAGTGTATCCCCAGCCATAACGCTTCTGTATGAAGGCGGTGGTGCCGTAGCACTTGTGGGCGGCGTAGCCCAGCACAGCAAGCCTGTCTGCTCGCCTATCGACTTCGTACACGTTTTGCGTAGCTGCAATAATGCACATTGTACTTTTCACTGAGGTCAGTGCATTCCAGGCTATCTTCCTTGAAGCTGGAGTCATCCTGACCATGACTTCATCCATGACAAGAACTTTTGGGCAGGTTATGAGAGCAATGGCAAGGCTTAGCATCTTCTTTTCGGACTTGTCCAGATTTACGCACACAGTGTTCATGATTGGCCCAAGTTGGAGCATGTCTCGCACCTGAGTTAGCTGGGTGCCCAGAACAAGATATGCCTCGTGTTTCATGGAACCAAAGAAAACAAGGTGTTCATGAACCGTTAACTCGAGAAAGAGCACGTTTCGTTGCTGGACGTAGGCAATATGCTGTCTCGCCAAAGCGGTCTGCAGAACCATGTCGTAGCCGAGAACAGTTACCTGACCGGCACTGGGGAGAATAAATCCCGTAAGAATATTGCACAAGCACGTTTTTCCCGCCCCGCTAGGAGCCACGATGCCCAGGATCTCTCCATTGTACGCCTTTAAGTTTGTGTCACGCAGTATGTGCTTCTGCTTGCCCTCGTACTCAAGTTGGCTGACGGTGACAGTGGCTTCACCGGGCGGGTACTTCTGGAAGCGGTGTCCGTCAGGTGGCCTTGGTTCGATGACCTTCACGCTACCCTGAGAACCGGGTATCCAGTAGCTAACGGTGAACGGAAACCATGGTTCTAAGGGCACGCCGACTATTGAAGTAAGCACGTTGCCGAAGTACCAGATCATAATGCCTATCATTATGGAGAAGGCCACCATCACAGTCCAAATCTCCACCATTGTCACATTGTCGAGGCTGAGAACGGCTTCGTTTACGCTTCCAAAACTGTACGATTCTCCTGAAAGAGATAAACAAGCATACAGGTGCAACCACACTTGAAAACGCCACTCATATGCTAAATGTTCTAAAACGCAAGAGAATATACATGCATAAAAATCTTCAATGGCTGCATCGGTGATTTACCACAAAAACTGTCCACTGAGCATGTTCGGTGTTTTTTCACGAGCTAGGGATGACCGAACACAAATAACATAAAACACAAATAATTTCGTTTAAACGCAAAAGCCACCAGGAAACGACAGTAGTAAGTTAATTCTCAAGGGCCGTGCGCTTCATGCGGTGAAATGGAATCGATATACTTTGCATAACACGGCTGAACCGCTTCAAGACTGCGCTCGGTGCACTTGAAGCGATCCTGCTTTCAAGCGACGGTTCTTGCTGAAGACGACTCATATTTTTTTCTTTTCAATTACGTGGTTATCAGTTTGTAATGTAAACAAGCCGTGAAAGCAATCTACGTATCGAAAAGTGCAGTCTTCATACACCACTAGTTTGTTAGCGCGACGCAAAAGTTCGTCGTTAAGTGAATAGTTCTTGCCTTGAAAGGAGGTGCGAGGTTTTTTACGCTAAGTGATTCTTATGCTAAGTTTCGGCTCAAGCTCGAGCCCGTGCCTGACGAGCGTTCACACCAAACTAGCTGGTCCTGAATGGAATGCTCAGAGCTATAGGTTGGCATTGGTCTAATCGAGCAAAACAACTCACAAATGATCAATGCGTTCATGTGGCAGAGTGTGCATTAGCATTAGTGTTTTCCCCTGAAGGTGACGAGTGGTGTGATCCTGTCCATCAGTCACCGTATAATCTGCCGTACACCATCTCCACTCCCTCGATTCAATCCAGCAATCGCAGAGGGCCATCCAGCACCCCATCGCCACTCCTCCCACCAATCGACTCTGACTGGAGACCACGGTTTTCCACTCGCCACCTGGCACCTCCCACCGAATCCCCATCTCTCCACTTTCCTCTGCCCTCTCCTTCCCTCTCCCTGCCACCATTTCCTACTCTTCCTTTTGTCTCCTGTACCCCATGCCTCACAAGCCGCTAACGCCGGACACTTTTTGCACTAATAATGGTTTTAATGCTAACGCATTAAAAGCATAGGAGTGGCCCTATCAATACTGCATCCTGGGAGAAAAGTGCGCCCGAACTCAAGTCATTCCGGAGGTTCTTTTTTACCAACAGAAACAGCGCTGTAGTTGCTATACTGGAGGAATGTGAAGCGCCTTTATCGTGGTTGGCGTAAGCTGGCAGCATTTTTGGGGCCTTTTGAGCTTTGCGCCAGCGATTCGGCAAAACCGGTTCAAAGGTGCTGTACTGGAGGGCTTCTCTTGGAGAAGTTTCATTGCTTTCTGATCGCCGTATTACGCGTCTAGTCGTAAAGGTCGGTGGCATGCACAAACAAGTAAACAAAAAAGGTTACGTAAAAGGACGTCAGCAAATCCCTTCTCTCTCCTGCATTTTCAAAAGCGGCATCGCCGTTCCTCATGCCATTTTTTCCTTCCTCCATATGTTCCGCACATATTTAGGGGTGATCTGTAACTGCCACGAGCGCCCAATCATTGGAGGTCTGTGTCCTATTAGTGCCAAATACAATTTATGTTTGGCTCCCTGACGTGACTTACTGGAGGCCTGCATTAAGCGGCCGATAGTAAGCGTCACATGTTTCCATGAAGGGCATGTCTTAAATTTTTGAGCATAGAGTTGGTCTATAGATCTGCCTTCGGCCTAACACGCGCTGCAAGGTACGGTAAAAAGTGCACAAAAAACTTACGTGTAATGGCCGCGCATCCCAAGATTCTAAAGCACCAGTGAAGGCCCATGCATGGCGAAAACGATGTCAGAAGCTTGGTGGTTCGGCCCAGGGTGATGTAGTCCGCGGCATAGCCACCGAAATCTTCGAAGGCGTACCAGGGAACCAGGTAGGATGTGAGCCAGTAGCACAGGGCAAATACTACCGCGGCCGTCGCGTTTCTGAAGAACAGTGACACCAGCATGGCCTTGAAGATGTACATCACGGTGAATATCACGAATGTCACGATGACCACGAACTTGTCGATGCCCATAAGGTAGGTCTGGGCGTGTTCGCCGCTCTCCCAGTTGGGAGCCACCAGCATGTGCGTCAGATTGCACAAGACGGCAACAAGGCCGACCATCATGGAGGCGATGAAGTGGCCCAGGAAATAGATGGCGCTGTTCAAACCGACGAAGCGCAGTTTCTCGCGCATGCCGCTGTGGTTCTCCTCGACAAGACGGCCCACCAGTGTGCAGAATGGGATCATGTAGCCAATGCCAGCTCGGAGAGCGGTAAAGCCATAGCGTGACCTGAAAAAATGCGGAGATTGGAGAAGAACACCAGAATGTAGAAACGTGGCTGGTCATATTGAAAAAAAAACAGTGCATAAAGATGGTTTATGGGGTTTAATGTCACACGGCGACTCAGGTTATACGGGATGCATTAGTGAAGTTCTTCGGATAATTTCGACCACCTATAGAGGGTTCTTCAGCATGCACTGACATCGCACAGTACACGGGTGTCTGGCATTTCGCTTCCTTCGAAATGCGACCATCGCGGTCGGGATCGAACCCGCGCCTTTGTGGTCAGCAACCCAGCACCATAACCACCGAGCCTCCGCGGCGGCTGGAGGCCAGAAAGACAGGACAAGATCCTGGTAGAAGGCGACTGTGACATATCACGACAACACAGAGAAGAGAAGCCTATTGGGCTATTGTCGCAACACAGCTTTACCTATCAAGGCGAGCAGGCGTTCACTCCTGCGATGGCACGATACAGTATGCATGCTCTGGTTCCTGTACTAGGTTCGGCTACGCGTGTTGGACTGGTGCGAGGAGACTTCGAATACTTGAAGCAAAATATTCATGTATAGAAACCGCTTATGCCAAACCACCTTTGCTAAGCGTCAAAGCGCTGACCATCGGTGCGTGAGTCACGCGTGTACCGAGCTTTGAGCATATCCGTTTACTGTCGCGCCACGATCTAGGCCCGGAAGAAAACCTGTTTGATACTGTAACAGAATTGTAAAGTGGACTGGTAGGTTCGTACTTTATATTTTGGAAGGGAACCGCGGTGCTAAGGAACACGACGTTTCCGTTTCTCCTGTGGTTCTCTCTCTCATGCGCTTGATATTACCATGATGCAGAACGTTTGGAGTCTTGTATTTAAATTAAAAACTGTTATTGACGTGATCTGTGCTTCTCAGAACTGCGAAATACCAATGTAGACGAGATATATGTACCCGAACGAGAGTCTAAGTGAAGAGAGTCGATGCTTTTAAATTAGTAGCAATTTACTAACCCTCTGGTAATGACACACCGGCGTAATAGTGACCTTCGGCAAAGCGAATGCAATAAGCCTGTCAGACTTCACCGAAGTATTTCAAATATGTGAGCCCAGTTTTCGCTCTTCCCATGGCGACATATCGGCTGTCTATGCGAATTAGACTATTTTAGACCCTATATCGTGAAAACGAACGTACTGTCCGTCTCAAAAGTTGAGAGACCACGTGAAATGCGGTGAATGCGATTTTTGTGCGTATAAAAGCATGCCTGGCAGAAATGTGTGAGCAGACAGGATAAAATATTTGGTCAGGCACCCTAGCATGTCTTGTAAATAGGCGCTGCACCATACGAAAGCGTTGGCGCGCAATTCTATCAGGTCGCGTTGTCGCTCCAATGGTGCGCATGGGTGTTTGGCAGCTATGCGACGGAAGTAAAATACAGTTCAAAAATTAATCCAGAAGGTCAAAATTAAACATCCTAAATGATTGTCGTCGTTCTATAGGCATCGTCCCGCCCATTCAGCGTAGTAGCACACTATTTTTCTTTATTGCGGCGATTGAATCTCTCTCTGACATTACAAAATTAAGGCTCACACCCTATTCGTACAAACGGTAATGTTTTGTGCATTTCCAGCACTCTATTTTTCCCACAGTTATGAACAAGCCTAATGATACTTGTAAGCCTGCCTGGAATTAGTCTAGAGTAGAGTGCGCAAGTCAGCATGTCTTCCAGCACTTGCAGGTTTTTCGCTCATTTTTCTGCACATATATTATGAAAAATACATACTTCTTATTGACGAGCAACGTGTAGCTCGAATAAACAAAGTGTCAGACGAAATTTTACGTCGCATTTAAATGCAGCTAGAAAAGAAAACATCCTTCACGGAAGCAAACCTCAAAACTAAATACGATGGAGCTGCTTGCCGCTTGTTTTTAAAATCCGCCTAGAACAAACTACTGTAAAGAAGAGAGAAAGAGATGCAAGTCCACACGATGAGCGCTCTCTTATAAGTGACAGCTGCAGGTCCTACCGCGACACTGAAAAGACTCATTGTTAGTGCGCCCAAATCACCACCACGACGACATATATATCGAAGCCGGATATTTCGAATTGTTGGCTATATCGAACACACAGATTGTTACCTTGAAAATTCCGCTTAACATTATAGGGAAGTCACTTAGATTATCGTAATCGAATTTCACCGGTCGTTTGTTGTTTCGAATGAGGAACTGCGGCCATGCAAGTGGCGCTTCTCCACACGGCACACTCCTATAAGATTTCGCGCGCGGAGACGGGTCGACTGTGCCTTGGGCACCCCTTGGCAGCGCTAGCGCTGTGAAACCGCTTTACGAGCTGAATGTGGCGTGTGCTTGAGAGTGGACTTTGGTCCCGTACTCATTTTTCACGCCACATAACTGGCATGCCATGAAGCCAACCTATCTAACTAAGGCTTAGCGGTGTGCCTCGCATGGCGCGCTTTTGTGCCGAAGGCGCTGCGGAAATTACTGTACTGAAATTTAGAAGAGATATTCTTTTATTTATACCCTACTGGTAACAGGATTACATTCCTTATGATAGAAAGTGACTAACTCCAAGACAACACCTGCTGCGGCTTCTATGCGAAGCAGGTTAGGACTAGCAACGCCTACCGAGTGGTGCACTGCCAACCCAACGGCGGGCGGCACGTCGCTGCAAGTAGTGCGCCACAAGCGTGAGTGCAATTTATTCTTGTTTCGAGATTACAGATAAGCTTCCACATTGCCATTTTATATATATCGAAATACATCGCGATCCCCTGCGAGTGCGATATATTCGAGTTCGACTGTAACCTACTAAAAAAAAAAAAAGATGGCCACAATTTCACGCGAAGAGGGCAAAGGGGCAAGACTCAGAAAACCTCAAGTGGAATAGACTCCCAACTCAAGTATAAAGTTCGGAGTCTATTCCACTTCAATTTTTGTGGGTCTTGTCCCTTTGCTCTTTTCGCGTGAAATTATGGCCGAGTCTTTATTTTTTTAATAAGCAAGCCTATGAGCCCTAACTTTTGCTTGCCAGCAGACAAGGCAAGGTAAAAGGGGTGCTCGGTATGACATACATGACGGAAGCCAACAGTCACCGGAACCAAGGAGCATACGAGAATTTTTTTTAATAACACTACAAATTATTTAAAAAAAAACATCCCCTACGCTCTGTGATTTCGGTGACAGTTGGCTTCCAACTTGTTTTGCTTGACAGGACAGCTGAAGCTAGGCGGAGATATAAACAGTACTTGTGCAAAGCCTCATAAGGCAGTTGTAAACGCAAGACAGTGAAGCCCCCTACACAGCCTCGGACGTCATCACCACCCCATCGTGTCGCTGTGAAAGCCGTAGTGAGATATGCGAGCCTCAACTAACCTCGCTTGAAGACTACGGTTTCCCTAGACCGTCCTTGCTTGATCTTTCTTTCACAGCCTTTAGGAAATATACAGCTGGTAAAAAAGACGCCTAAACTTTCCAGCTAGATTCAAGACAAGTTTTTTTTCATCGATGGCGACATATCGGCAGCAATCAGATATGTTGATTATTCGGCATACCCGCACATACCAAGGCAAACCTGCCGCTCAGAAGTATTGGATGATACTGAAAAACAAGATTAGTTTACTTTGGGATGTCTAAACTTCCTATAAGAGTCCAATCATAATATGCTTGAAATATTGCCTTGGGATTAAACGAGCTTCATACCCTTTGGAGTGTGATGATAGCCGTCCTGCACTCTAGAATCACTACATAAAAGTTCAAGAGAAGGTCACTCGACGGAATAGTTGCGTCTTGGACAGCGAGTATTCCAGTGCAGTATTCTATGTTCGCCCCTTCGTTACTCGTTACGCAGGCGAAAGACAATATACTTACGTATCCAGTTCAAACATCTGTTCAAACCACGGTCATCATTTCCCGCCGGCGTCTTAGATCTGGTGGTTCGTGGGGCGCAAAATCACCTCGCATTCATGCAGATCCCACTGACCTCGCGTACACAGCGCTCTTTTCGAGTTACATGCATGAACATTCATTATTGCGGGTGCCCATCCGCATTTCCTCCCCTCAATTAGGCGACCTGGATTTGCGACAGCAGTTACGCTTTCCCAACAGTCACTCACCTGACGTCCAGGGGATGTGGACCCTCGTGTATCCTGTTCGTGGAGATATTGTACTGCCGCTCCTGGGATTTCAGCTCCTTGCGCACCAAGGCCATGTGCCCCTGCGCAAGCGCCATCTGGCAGAAGGCTACCGACTCACGCTGTGTCAGCGCTGTCGGTAGGGGCTCCAACAGCCTCAAGCTTTTCACGCGCTGCGACAGGTAGCGGAAGTCGTCGTAGAGACCCACGCGGAACCTGAGGTCCCGTGGATAACCGCTGGGCAGCAGCCGCCGGTTCGACGGCTCGAAAGACAGGAGCTCGAGGCCCACGACTCGTTGCTCCGGCCCTCGTTTTGGAACTGGAGCCACGCGCTTGAACACTTGTGCCATGGTTTGCAGGTCTGGGTATCCCTTGATCTTTGGGGGCTCCAAGGGAAACGCTGCCTCAATCAATGCTTTCGCGTGCTGGGAATCGGGAGTGTAGAGGATCTGCGAAAACGAACATGAGGAAATCAGTTGTTGCTTTTCCTTTCATGTCGCGACAGTAACTTTGAATGAAGTTAGGTAGTGTTATACTTACTATTAAGCTATCTGCAAAGTACGCCGTCGAAAGTTGTAGCCGAAAAGCGCGCCTTCTTACGCCGTAAGAAAAGTGGTGTGGTAAACCTGGCACCTGTGGGCAGCAAATTGGAGTTTCTCAAAGATATGATATATATGATAAAGTCATAATTGTGGACCTCGGGGTGGACGCCGTCAATGGTACGCGATATCGGATGCGATATCCCTTTCTTTTGCTCGTCACCAGCAAGAAATTGACATACGACGCATTCTGTGTTCTCCAAGAATAGGCTCACGAGAAAAATGTACGACGCGATCGTCCGAAAACTGAAAGTTCTGACTTTTACCTCCGCTATTTTGAACCAGTGACTGTGACTGATTCGTATTGGCTTTGCTTCATGTCGCCTCATTTACATCGTATATACAGTATTGCCTAAAAGAACCAAAGCAACGCTGTTGTTGAAAGCATGTTTGTGTTTTGTGGTACAGAAAAATTCTGCCTTCACGAGCACCGCACCTGCCTGCGCTTAATTTAATACGGCTGTGGGAATTATGCACAGTGCGTTAGCTACGATAAGCTTACGCACTGTAAAACCACAGCACACTGTGGGAATAAAACAGAAATGAGAGTGGTTGCAAGCAGGAGTATTATTTTGTCATATAAGTTTGTGCGGCAGGCTTTCAATAGGCTGTCCACGAAGTAACTCGAAGCTGCATTGGTGCTTGAACGCTGCTAAAATCACGTATTGTGGATGTAGAAACTGCCTTTGCAAGCAGTTTATAGGTGGGACACACAGTTCATTGCCTTTTAATTTGAAATTCTGATTCTCGAAATCATGTGAAAGTACGAAACCATAGGAAGTAAAGCCGCCAATACTGAGTCGTTGAAACGAATCAAAAGGCGCTCAAAATAAAGCAGTAATTACTCATTAGCATCCACTCAAATCCATCAAAACAGACTGAAAGAAGGAATTCACTGTCACATGCTGCGTGCGTGAACGGTGGACAAAAAATTTATATTAAATAAGCTGCTCTCTGAGTATTTCAATCAGATTCGTCTTTAGTTCTCACCTGTTAACTACCCAAAATAGGGCGAGTTTTTGCACGCAACCAGCAAATGTTCATACCGTGAACCTCTTAGCCTAAGCTTACAGAATCTCACAACCTTCCTCCACAAAAGCAAAAGCTGTCAAACTATCCTATTTTACTGTCAGGTATTCCTATCCTACTCGACTAGAACTAAAAGAAAAACAATTTACTCGCTTTGAGCTTTTACGATCCTATAATGCAGGACCAACTAGCCCAAAAACTGCTGCTGCTATCTTAAGACACTGTGGTTAAGCCTTTACGGATTATGCATTAGGGTAATTGCATTATAAGAGTCAGTAAGACTTATTTCAGAAGGGTTGGGCGACTTCTTGAGGTGTACTGCAATAAGGTGTTTGTCTGGGCTAGTCGGTAGATGGTACTAAATGACGGCACAGCGCACGAAGGACGGGACAAAGAAAGAGACAAACACAGCGCTGTGTTTGTCCCTTTCTTTGTCCCGTCCTTCGTGCGCTGTGCCTTCATTTAGACTTCTTGAGAGCGCTCTGTAAAAGCCGTAGTGAAACACCCAGCAGTTAGCGCGCGCTGCACTGACCAGCTGGGGCTTCCTAAAGGCGCTCAGGTTCCGCTCTTCGTACACGTCCACAATGGAGAGGCGCAGGCAGTCCACGCCGGACGGTGACGGCTCCAGGTAGGGCCGGTCGTTCTCGATGCCCGCGAACGAGAGCACCACGAGGAAGATCTCGGCCAAGCGCGAGGAAGTAGTGGCGCTTGATGAGCTGCACGTACACGTCCTTCCATATGATGGCGGTGATCTGCGCCAAGACGCCCATGATCCTGCCAAAGGGGAATCATCAGTAAGGATGCGTGTGGGGTGTTGTGATCCTGCTTTAAAAATGTGTGTTCGTGAGTACGTGCGGCGTGGGATCAAAATACCTGGGCACATCACAGCTGTGCAGCAAAATCTACGAACACATCAGATGTGAGGCAGCTTTAGGTGAGGGCAAAGAGGTAGAGAAAGAAAAAGATGTAGGGAACACGTAAGCTCCACTGAAGGGTACGACGCCATACAGGTAATGGGCTAATTACCATATATGCAGGTCACTCTCTAATTTACATTGATAAATCCCTGGGAGTCCTCATACCGCTCCTGACGCAGTGGTGCAGCGGTTAAGCGATACGCCACTGCCCTGCGATGGCAGTTGCTCCCAGCGGTGGGCCTTGTGTAGCCCAGGTTGCTCTTGCCGAGCGACCAATCATCAATTTAACTGCCGCCTGCCACAGAGGGAAGTTCTTTCATTATCCGATGGGCAGGTCGCGATGACGCCGCAATGTCACGTGATCTAGGTGGCCCAGCTGCCTTCCAGATTGCTCTTTGGGCACCACCCCCCAGAGTCATGCTCGTGATTTTTCGCTCACAACGCTGACGACGCCAACGCTGACGACGCCGATGCCGAAAACGCCAACGCCAGATATCCTGGGAAGCGGGGTCTTCAACGCTATCGCGTTAAAATAGCGTAAAGGACAAAATGGGCAAAGGTGCAGAGGTTAATTTCCTGAAGGTGGGATAACCGCACGTAGCAGCATATGAGACGCGGCTAATCGACTCATGGCTTAGGGATGAAAAATATAAGTGCTTAAAGGGAAGGATTACAGTACAGCTGGCAAATGGCTGTAGGCTATCATCGCCCTAGCGGGCCAAAGCGACTTACGACTATTTAGAAGCAATTCCTCCAGCGACGTCCTGGAGGGCGTCAAAACAAACCGGCACGGCGTCGATGGCTTCCGCGCCTTGCGCGTATCACCAGAGAAATCGGGCTTCTCCGAGCAGAGCGAGGCACGTGCGCTCCCTTGATGCCGTTGATGATGGTGGCTATCGGGGATGATGAAGATGAAGCTCGGCGGTAGGACTACATTGTTTTTAATTCTTAGAAAATTGAGCGAACTTTTAAAGGTGTTTCTTTCAGAACGCAGTTTACGGGGTTTTTTTTCTTTCTTTTTTTGAGGGGGCATATACTATATTTGACTGACAATTAAAGATTTTTTTCGGGGATATAATGTGGTATTTCCGTGTAAACAGAAGACAATTCTACTTTACTCTCCGAGCATTTTATTTACGAATAATTAACGCACAAATGGTCCTATTTAGCGCTGTTTGTTGTAGACATTCAATCGCCATGAAAGTTGAAGGAAGTTATTGATGAAATCGCCAAACAAGAATTCAAGTACAAATCGGCTGCCAAAGGTATAGGTTCTCGTGTTATCGTTGGATTGTTGCCCTGGGTTGAGCGAGAGGACGGGATATCACGTGGTCCGCGTGCTGATGGCAGGTGTGGAACTGCCCCTTAACCGTCGCGGCAGCCAGAACACATTTTAACGCGAATAGCACTCTTTAACGGTGTCCAACCCCGGCCAAGAAAATTGAGTGAAAATTGACCTTAAGAGCGGCCCGCGCAACCGGAGCTGATTGCTGTCCGTGCTGCTAGATGGCGCCACGGAACCTGTGTCGCCAGCGCGGGCATTATGTAATGACGGCAGCTCACGCGGAGTTGTCGCCTCTCTCAGCCTGCGCCACCAGGCCTGCGCGTGCGCCTTCAGGGCCTCCTTCGCGCAGTGCGCTGGCTTCGCCCACTACGAGACTCCGAAGACGCTTTGTTGACGCATGTGCCACTCTAGTGGCGGCGCAGCTCCAAGGATTCTTGCTCAAATCGTTTCATACTATGCAAAGCACATGCTTTCGCGCGTCTACTCGGTTTAACTGCGTTAAAACCCTATCACATTTTTGTAACGCTTAGGCATGGTTTCGGGTCAGTGTCCTTACAAACGGTCGGAAACATTACTTGACCAAGTAAGTAACTGCCCTAGTCGGATGACGAGAGAGAAGAGAGCTACGTTAGCAGATGACCTTCGGCGAGGAGGCTGAGCCTACCGGTCTGCAGAGACACATAGCGGAGGATTACCTAAAAATGCGCGACTGTGCTACATAAGTCAACAGGGCTCCCTTTCCACCACTCCCCTATATTAAGTACTTTTCTTTTTTTTAGTTTTATCTACTCAATAACACGCAAGCTATGGCATGCATGTCTGGATACTTAGCCTTTTCGATTAGAACCGAATATCAAAAATTTTATTTGGCGTACTTTTATTGGTTTCTTTTTCGGTTTAAACCAAAAAGTCCAACCCCTGTAGCAGCATCTTTACTTCTTTTTTCTGCTGTAATAGTGTGTAATATGTGACGCACGCCTTTCAATTCTACCACAAAACTTTCGGGACGCTAATACTCTTAAACATGGTTATGCGGTCGAAAATCTCATCTATGTGCAGCTTGCATATTATGGCCGTACCCTTGAACCGTCTCGGCACCATCCATAGTGCCGGAGCTAGGCATAACGAAAGAGGAAAAAATAAAAACAGGAACCACGCTAACTGCTTCTACATGTGGCATAACGTAAAATGACGCTTGTGGTTTGTCACCCGTTAACCCTAGGATTTGTGTATAAAAGCAAAAGGGAGAGTTTTAGTAGTGCCACAAAATCTTATCGAAAGCGTTCGGAGCCGTTGATTTGCACAGGGCTTGTTGCCCAGTATCCAGCCTTGCGAATTTGGCAATATGAGAAGACAAGAGTAAACGTCGGTTTGTTTCAGCCGCAGCTCTTGTTACTCAAGTATGAAGCGATCGAACTGTTATCGAAACCAAGGTATGCATAAGGGCCTTTTTTTACTGTGTGGTGCTGATCAATGTGAAATTATTAGTGTAATCAGTTTATAATGGAAAGATATTTGGTTAGAAAGTAGAAGAAAAAATAACCACATTTCAGGGTGGGGCTGGTGAACACTTTCAATGTTCGGTCACACGCAAGATAAAAAGATTCTGAAATTAGGAACTTGGACAGCAGCCGCCATAGCTAGGATCAGATGCAACTGGCTGTATTTGTTGTTGTTTTTTTAAAGTGTTCCTTAAAGTCATCTTTAACAACCTAGAGAAGTGTTCTTTAGGTTGTGCGCTGCCGGTTAACTCTGCCAACACCTTCACTTCTTTTTCTTTCCGTTTTAAAAATGTGAAATATATGAGCCATGAATTTCAGTTCTACCACAAAACATTCCGGCCCCTATTTCTCTCAAAGCTGGTTACCCCATTGAAAATCTTTTTGAAGTGCAGGTTGCACATTTGTGGACAAAAGAAAGGTCTCTACGGGTGGTAAACAATACACATGGAAATTTCAGGCGGTATCCTCTTTCGTTTCTACACGAAATTTCGATTGCATAAATTGTAAATAGAAATTCTAAACTTCAAACTATGTAAATAGGGTTATGGTCTATGGGGGTTTAACGTCCCAAAGCGACTCAGGCAATGAGGGACGCCGTAGTGAAGGGCTCCGGAAATTTCGACCACCTGGTGTTCTTTAACCCCAGAATTCTTAACTCTAAAATTTAGCCTCCATCGAAATTCGACCGCCGCGGCCGGGATCGAACCCGCGTTTTTCGGGTCAGCAGCCGAGAGCCACAACTGAGCCACCGTGGCGGCTACTATGTAAATTAGGTTTTGTTGGGTTTATGTGGAGTCAGAACAAGACAGAAGTTGTCGGCCTCTGTTGACTGTACACGGAAGTACCTCCAAAAAGAAAGCAAACAATGTTTGAGCATTACCCTAATTATTAGCGCAAGCAGTGTGTGACAGGCACACTTTTTCCTGTTTTCTAGCGAGTTTTCCTCTGAGTGTGTAGTGAATAATAATTGGTTTTGGGGCGGAAGGAAATGGCGCAGTATCTGTCTCATATATCGTTGAACACCTGAACCGCGCCGTAAGGGAAGGGTTAAGGAGGGAGTGAAAGAAGAAAGGAAGAGGGAGGTGCCGTAGTGGAGGGCTCCGGAATAATTTCGACCACATGGGGATCTTTAACGTGCACTGACATCGCACAGCACACAGGCGCCTTAGCGTTTTTCCTCCATAAAAACGCAGCCGCCGCCGTCGGGTTCGAACCCGGGAACTCCGGATCAGTAGTCGAGCGCCCTAACCACTGAGCCACCGCGGCGGGTGAGTGTGTAGTGGCAGAAAGCAATTTTCAACTTTAATAGAAAAGCTACCTAAAAAATCATCTTTTTGTGCAAACTGCCCGTTCCCTTTCATATTGGAGGGACCTGTGCATAGGATTGACTACTGGGCAAGGTTTGGCGGAAAGCTTCGAGGAAATTCTTTGAAAATCTAGCGCACAGATATGTGAAAGAATCATTCGTGAAGTAGACATGAAGACTTTTAAAAAAGCTGAAATTACTTTGAAGAACGGTAGAATGATAATCGTAGCACATACTGTCTCTTGGAAGCTTTTTTCCACCACCAATTCCTCCTCGAAGTCATTGGCCTCCTCACATCAATTAAAATTGCCCTTGTGTCTGCTTACTGCGCTGCTACAATTGTGTTCCTCGCTTCTTCCATGGAGCCGAATAAAATAGACAGATAAGCGGACAAGCAAAAATTATCTGTCCTTCACATAAGAGTGTTAAAGGAAAGTGCTAAGGAAGTAAGTACCTGTGGTTTCTTTCGCCCGAGCTAAACTCTAATCCGTCGTACTGTGATTCACCTTAGTTTTTCCCCATTCTCATTATTATAGGCACGTTATTTTTAAGCACATTCGGGCGTTTCGACGAGGATCCACTACGCTGGCCTTCGCTCTTTGAGGAACGCCCCTCTGCTTATTCCTGTCGCGAGCAACTCTCGGCTCTAACAGCAGCACAATCACTGTAACTGAACTGCAGGGCATGGCGGGCCAGTTTTCTTTCGTGCAGCCCAAAATCAAAGCTAATCATTAATAATTCAGCTGACTGGAGTCCTCCCTGTCTGACATTGTTCTCAAAAGCATTCCAACTGCAATTCAAAGGGAAATTTCTGGCAATACGGAGAACCATCTCTTCGAATATTTACAGATATTTACAGAACTGAATCACCCAAGATGCACTTTGCGCGGTGATGCTGTTTTTAGACTTGCCTCAGTGATTATGCTTCGATAAAAATCTATGAATAGTACGTACAAAATGGGTTGGCTGATAATTTAGGAAAGCATGCAACTAATTAACTTAGTATAGCGTAAAAGCCAGTAAACATAACATTACTGCAATGCTCTGCTCTTCCCGAATAAAGTGATAAAAAGCTCATTTCAGTTAACCAAGGCAAACCAGAGAAAGAGCTTGTAAGGCAGAGACCATTTGTAAAATCACGAGGCTTGACGTCTGTGTGCACGTCGCGGGAATACGCCTGTAGCTTAAGCGGCGCTGATGTGATGCCATCTTGAGAGAGATGTCAAATGAAAGGGCGCGAAACGTGCTTTCAAACGGTGGAAAAATGGCGGGGATCGAATAATGGTATCTGAATTGTGATCTCGTGAAATAGATCGTCATTTCAGAAGCTTAGTTTTAACGCGACAGCGTTAAGGTTCACTTTTTGCAGAAGAACCGGCTTCGTCTCATCGGCGTTGTTGTGCAGCGAAACCATTCACCCGTGGATCTGTGGAATGAAAGGGGTTAGAAAGCATTACAGGTAACGTGAATTAAAGGTCGCCGCATGACTCAAATGATATAACTTGTTAGGTAAGTGATTCCCGCTTCCGGAAAAAATTAGAGACCCTTAGTCGCGATTCCAACCTGCGCGGCCCTTGCAGAGAAAGATATGGCTCGGACAACAGCAAGCCTGCGTGCAAAATAGAAATCCAATTAGCGAGGCTTGTCGAAGCAATTGCTATTCGCATTGCTCGGGTAGAGCGACCTGGATGCCACAGTCTCCATCGGTGACTCTGTTTGAAACAGCCACCCAGCGTGGCTGCGACGCATTGCTTAACCGCTGTGCCACTGCGCTGGTATGGCATGAGGTCTCCCCGCGATCATCGTGGCGGTCCGTGCGGTCAGTGTCAGGCCTGTAGCAAACCCGCATGACCTCGCGAACTGTCAGTAAATAGATTTATAATATCCGTTCCAAAGACATGCTATTATTGAACTGCACAGAAACGTGGACAGATTGAGTTGCATTTACTGAAAGCCTAAATTTAAATTCAAAAGGTTTGCCCTTCAAGGCTCGCGCAGTAAGCCTGGTCTAATAAATGCTTGGGGTGCATAGCCCTCGCGACTCTGCAAACAGCAGTCTCTGCGGTGAAACGCGGGGCCTTCAGATGAAAGCTTCAGAAGGAAAAAAAAATTAGCCAGGATTTAACTCCGCTTAAAGTGATGTGTGGCGGGCTAAAGCGCGGGGACGTAAATGGTGATGCCACAAGCGCCACCAAAAAAAAAAAAAAGAAACGAGATGGCGCAAATCTCAAAGCTGTGAACTATTTTTTCATGGGTGGTTTGGACGAAATTTCGAAGATGACCAGGGTCAAGTTTGGTGTCACGATCGTGCCGGGTGCGGTCAGTCATGATTCGACATAGATTGTGGACCAAATCGTCCAATGTGAAATTTCGGGTGTGTCCCGAGCGAAATTTTGGAAATGACCCGGGCCAAATTTTGAGGTCGACGCAATGTTGGGCACTGTCAGTTATAGTTGGACATATGACTTTTAACATCAGGCTCTTGCTAAGCCGATTATCAAGGTCAGTGAGTCAAGGATAACACCGACACGGAGACCGATTTTTGTGTCTAGTATAGCTATTAAAACAAGGTCAAAGGTCATGCCACCATTGGTGGCCATGGTATTTCAAAATGAGGGCATTTCAAAACAATTTACGCTGACGATGAACATAACGCAGTGAGCAGACAGTTACGGATAGCTGCAATTCCATCTTGGTCATTACGTAAAGCTCTTTGGAGAAGTCAAATAATGGGATTATTTTGTGATCAGCCTTCGACCTTTTTGCGACAATACAAGTGCCTTAACAAATGAGGCCCGCACCGCACGTTGAGGCTAGGAGAAAAACAGAACGTGTTGTTAACAAAGACAGCGCGTATTTCATGTGATTCATGTGCACCTGTACGGAAAAGGAGAAAATACGGTGATTTCTTTTACCCTCGCTTAAAGTCTGTCGTTCCCGGTGTCCACGAAGCTCAGTGTGCGGCTCTCATAGCTATAATGCAAGCATTAACGTGCGTCGCGGCAAGTTTGATGTTGTGCGCTGTTTCAGCCGCTCGCAGTAAACGTGATTTGGAGTTCATAGAAAACTTTAATGAATTTCCTGACGCTTGGTGGGTGCGTATCTACAAATTTTTCCACTTTCTGGGTCTTTGATTTACTTAAAAGAAGCGGCATTCTCGCTTTGATCGTGATGTTTTCTGGCGTAGTGTATTCGAAACACTTAAACGTACCAGTAACAACCTTGCCGAATTGCAAACTGGGAAGACAAGGCATGCACAAAGAAGTATGCTAAACTTCTGTGTTTTTTATTCTGTAGCTCATGCGGCATTAACGCGTGCGTGCCGTTTGCATTTGTACTTATGAGTGTGTATGCACACATATGAATGTGCGCCACTGACGTCAAAGCTGTGGACATGCCAGTGCACCAAGAATAAAGTGAATGTGGGCGCTGTTATCTAATCCATTTATTGCAACCGGGTCCAATGTGCACTGAAGAAGTTATGCGCGGACGGCCATAATGGCGTCATCATTTTTTATATAGAGAATCTGTGCGGCTATATATATATATATATATATATATATATAATATATATATATATATATATATATATATATATATATATATATATATATATATAATATATATATATATATATATATATATATATATATATATATATATATATATATATATATATATATATATATATATATATATATATATATATATATATATATATATAATATATATATATATTTCGCATAAATTTAAAACCTCACGGATATAAAGGCCTATTTGCTATTTCTAGATACTTTATCACGCAGCAATGCCCTCTTCTTCTGTCTGGAGTTTTCTTTCTTTCACTCTTTCTTTCTTTCTTTCTTTTTTCTTTTTTTTTACGTCTCGAAGCGACTCAGGCTATGAAGGATGCCGTAGTGAAGAACTCCTGAAATTCCCACCAAGGAGGGGAGGGGGGGGGGGGGGGAGGGGGGTTCTTTAACGTGCACTGACAGCGCAAAATACACGGATCTCTAGAATTTCGCCTCCTTCGAAATTCAACCGCCGCGGCCAGGATCGAACCTAGGTCCGCCTGGAGTTTTGGGTGGCGTAACTGATTGCCTTCAGTACGTTTTCTGTTTTTGTCCTTTCATGAGCGCTTCTCACTGAATTCGTTTTCGGTCTGTCCTAAATAATTATTAACATGCTATCGCTTTATCACATAATCTTAATTCATAATAAAGAACACGCCAAGGATTTGAAATATTATAGACTAATCAGCTTACCGTCCTTTGCTTACAAAGTATTTACAAAGTTAACCGCAACTATAATCAGGACAACCTTAGACTTCAATCAACCAAATGATCTGGACGGCTTTCGTACAGGGTACTCCACAACAGACCGTATCGACACTATCAATCAGGCGGTAGAGAAAGGCGCAGAATATAACCAATCTCTATATGTAGCATTTATTGATTACAACATTACGATTACTCATTAAGGCATTGCGCAATCAGCGTGTAGAAAAGTCGATGCGAAAATACGGGAAGATATCTATAACGACTGCAGATCTACTATAGTGCTCCATAAAGCAAGCAATAAAATTCAGATAACGAAGGTTTTCAGGCACGGAGACACGATCTCGCCAATGCTATTCACCGCTTGTTTACAAGAGGTGTTCCGATGCCTCGACGGGGAACAGTTGGAGATAAGAGTTATAAGAGAATACATAAGTAATTTGCGATTCACTGATGACATTACTTTGCTCAGTCACTCATAAGATGAGCTGCAAAGCATAATCAATTAGCTAGATAGGCAGAGCAAAACGGTAGGTCTTAAAATTCACCTGCAGAAAACCAAAGTAATGTTCAACAGTCCCGCAATGGAACAGCAGCTCACAACTAGTAGCGAGGTGCTGGAATTGGTAAGGGAATACGTCTACTTAGGGCAGGCTGTGGCCGCTGATATGGATTATGAGAAGGAAGTAACTAGAAGAATAAGAATGGGGTGGAACGCATATGGCAGGTTCTATCAGATCGCGAATGGCAGTTTACCAACATCCCTCAAGAGAAAAGTATACAACAGCAGTATCTTACCCGGTACTCCCTTATGGGCAAAAACGTAGAGGATAACGAAAAGGGTTCACTTTAAGTTAAGGACGATACAGCGAAATATGCGAAGAAAAATGATAGGTGTAACCTTAAAAGATCGGAAGTGGGCAGAGTGGGTGAGGGAACAAGCGCGTGTTAATGACATCCTAGTTGAAATTAAAAAGAAAAAATGGGCTTGGGCAGGGCATGTAATACGAAGGCAAGATAGCCGCTGGTCTTTAAGGGTAACGCAGTGGATTCCAAGAGTTGGCAAGCGTAGCAGGTGGTGGTAAAAGTTAGGTGGGCTGATGAGATCAAGAAGTTTACGGGGATACGGTTGCAGCAGCTAGCAGAGGACAGGGTTAATTGAAGAGCCATGGGATAAAACTTTGCCCTGCAGTGGACGTAGTCAGGCTGATGATGATTATGACTTTGAAATGACATATTTGAAATGACATAAGCAATGGGCGGAGTGAGAGGTTATAATAATGCCGTCAGGACTTCTAAAATAGCAGCTATCTCCGGCAGCAACTATGTAATAAAACACCAACAGATTTCATTAGATTTCAGTGTGGCGCAGTCGACGCCTTCAAAAGTTTTAAACAGATACAGGTTCATAGGAGGTTCGGTTTCTCGATCCTCGCAGGAGACGAGCCAGAACGACCAATCCAGTTGTTGAGGAGGACATTGTTCGCGCGACCCTAAAAAAACTCAATACTGACTGTCACATATATTTCAGAATATCTTGCTCTGTTAAAGAGCTCTGCAGTAACTCTGTGGACCGTGAGACGTCATGTGCAATGTGCTGAACGAAACGACAGGAGTCGAGCTCACACCTCGTACATCTCTTAAAAGAACTGGGTTTCCAGGTTGCTGTAGGTAAACGAGCACCCGGTGCGGATAGGTCACGAATGGAAAAGTACGATTTAATTAGATGAAGCGAAGTTCTTGTCGTGCGGGAATGATTGGATTCTGTTGTATACGTAGCCCCAGACGCAATTTATATTGACCTCACTGTCAGCTTTTAACGTTAAATCAAAGAGGTGGGAACGTAATGTCACAGGAACAGGACTGATTCTCAGCTCATAGAATCTGTCTCCTTGAATGGATTCATGATACCATGATTAAGGAGGTTGATCAGGGCATTCTTGAGAAGGTTATGCTTCCATAGGCATGCAAGAATCTGGGATTTCAACATGTATTTCAAAATAATTACCCTGAATCACTTGTATGAAAGACTGGATGAAGGAAAAGACCGTGGACCTTATGGAGTGGCGAAGCCATACTACCAAGATTGTTTCAATTGAATATATTTGGATATGTGTCTTGCGTCGTCTGACCGACAAAAATGCCAGGACCGCCCAATTTAATGTCGAGAAGCAGCTGCAGGAGAGGGGACCTTGGGCTAGAAGTTCCCTGACAGCTTCCTGGACTCCATTCTTCGGCGATGTCAAGCAGTGATCGGCGCAAAAGGCTTGCGTGTGAAAACTGATGCCCAAGGTTATTTAGAAAATGTAGTCATGATATTGTTGTCTCATTCTGTAATAAAAAACAATCACCGATACCTTCACGCAGCGCAGAAAGCAGTTGTTCAAAAATTTGCCATAGTAACAAATTGTAGCTTAATAATATGATAAACATTATTTGCTATTGTGTAAAATGTCCTATGTTGTCATCCCCCAACGTTGTGCGCAAATTTTAGCGCGCTAAAAAATTTAATTGCAAAAAACTGAAATGTCATATCTGCTTTTTCACTACGGTATATATAAAAGAAGGCACTGCGAACCAGAAGGTATATGCGATCAAAGTAGACTGACACACGCTGAAAACACAACAAACGTTTACTGATGTTGTGACCGGAGGCCAGTCTTCATCGGAGCAAAGAGTGATTGTTACAAGCCGCCCAGTGGAAAAACACAATAGAAAAGAAGCGTATACGATTGTGCAAGTTGGTCAGACATGCTAAAGGGAAGAATGGAGCAGCATCAAGTAAGGAGGACAGCAGGAGAGCCCGTGGCGCTTGTGCGTGTGTGTGCTCTCCTGCTGTCCTCGTTATTCGATGATGCACCATTCCTCCCTTTAGCAATAGAAACTTTTCTGTCGTCCGAGCAGATTTTCTGTAACGTTTTTGACCACTAACTTGTAGGAACCACAGACGTTTTTTTAGTAACAACAGATTTTTGTCTACTTACTACGGAATGGTACAACAGTACTACAGACTGCAGAAAAGTACTACAGAAAAACTACAGTACTACAAAAAAAAAATACTACAAAACGACAGAAAATTTGTCGGTACGACAAATCTACATGCCATTTTACCTGTTTTTGACATGGTCCTATTTTTTTCGACTGGGCATATATACAGCTTCAAAGTGAAGGAAGCGTTCCGTAAAAACTATAACATCCCGGCTAACCCTCTACGTTACTAAATATTGCAAAGGTCTATGTGAGTGGCTCATTCGCTTTGGCGTATGCATGCTCATCACAAAATCGTCGAATTGAACCCCGGATATGGTGCCTGCATTTCGGTGAAGTCGAAATGCTAAAACGACTATATGCTGTGCAATTTTCAGTGCTGTTTAATGAAACCCAGGTGGTAGAAATCAATTCGGATATCTTCTCTACGGTGTGGCTCATAGCCCACGTACAGCTTCGAGACGTTAGACTCCACACGTACCTATTATTGCACTTTGTTTTCAGCTTGTATTACTTCCATCTTTTAATGCTAATGGAGCGTGATGAACAATCACCAATATCTTTAGCTAATTCGCGTGCCGGCCTGCTTTTCTCTAAGCCAGCGCCCCATGACAAAGCGAACTGACGAAAAGGTCAAGGCAAAGCACACAGTTTCAAAAGTTGTGAAGCTGGGAACATCGTCTCCAAGGCTTTTCCTTCTTCTACACCTGCTTCATAGGCACATTATATTCAAATGCACGTCCGAGTCGTGGGCGGCATGGTTTTGTTTGTGTTTTATGTGATGAAGCTTCACACTCGCTGGATATTCCAGCATGCCTATGCTGGACAAAGCATGAACATTCCGCTTCTTAATTCCTGGCGTGAACACTGTAAACGTCCTTGTAAAAAGCTTTTATGAACACTGTTTGCTACATCGCTGTCTAATATTAATGTCGGCAAGCTTTCGGCAATGGAGCGCTCGATGGCATCCCTGCACTTATGCCTTGTCGTTTCAAACATACGGGATAGAAGCATTTTGATGGCAGCTGCAAACTGGCAATAACACCAGCTGCAGAGCGGCTGTTATATGCTCAAGGATTGACAACACCCCTTCCTGCCTTCAGCTTTCTAGCGACACTGAAGCAAGAAAATCTGATTACATCTCGATTTAGCGGATAGTGTTGATAACAGCTGTTTTTTTTTACAAAACAATACAGCGTCAGTGCAGGAAGAAATAAACTAAAGACCCATGTTTGGAATATTCTCATGTTTAACTGCGCAATGCCTACTTAAAATTTTTTATTCCTATATCGGCTGCTGCAATGTGAACCTTTAGCAAATAAAATACGAATCAAACTATTCCACCCACTCGCTATTTACAAAGATTTGTTCCAGACGCGTGAGCATACTGCCATACTGCCGCTTTGGTTCAAATGTGTTCATAATGATCCTACTAGTAATAATATACTTCATCTTCATCGAGGCGGTGCAGACGAGTGGTTAAAAGCTGCTCGAGTAATAGCCCACAGCCCGATCAACAAGTCAATAAGAGCGCGAGAGGAAAACGCAACCAAATAAACATTTCATTGCTTCGCTGTTCAGGCGATAAAAAGGCATAAAAATGAAGAACGCGTTCAACAGAATCAAACAGCTACAAATAAACCAAGGAGGAAGCAGTAGGGTTAATATAGAACGCAAGAAGAATATACACAAACCATGACTAGAGGCGACCGAAGTCATTATGGAGTTTTAAGAGCCTTGGGAGTGAAATTGTCGTATTTTGCGCTTAGATATTTTTAACAGGCAAGAAGTGCCAATTTTGTTATAGTAATTTAACAATGTCAGAAGGGTAAACTAAGTTTTTTCATTATGTGGTTTGCCAACGTTCCACTCATTTTTATGACTGGTAGGTAGACTCCAGTGCTCGTTTTTCAATAATGATAATTGTGCGCAAAAACACACCATGCTCTTTTGGTTCGCCCTTTACTGCAGGTGCAAATCCCTAATTATATAAATTTGTTGCTGGTATTATATCTGCTGTGAGGAAAAATTTTCTCAGCGTTTGTTATATGATAGATTAAGCGTTATTCCAAGAAACATTTTCTGCAGTCTAAAAAAGAAAGCCTAACAGATAATGTTCTCAGCTGCGTGCGCTTTGTGAACACATGCTTAACCTTGACCTTTTTGTTAGTTCGCTGCGTCATTAAGCGCTGAAGTACAGAAAAGTCGGAGACCGCGCGAGATAGCTACTGACTTGGCCGGCTTTACAACATATATATTATGTTGTATCGCTAATTTCAAGCGAGAACACATAACAATTGCCCCATAAGATAAGAAACAATGGGACAAATTATTCCTAAAACATGACAATTTGGCCTCTGAAAATTTTTATTTGTTCCACTGTACGTGATTGGCATAACATTCTTCTTTCCAGCTGTTACAGCAGACTAAGAGCAAGTTCCACCTTATGTTCGTGTCAGACAGCAATTTTAATGTTACGAAATACAGATGCCTCACCATATCAAAAATAGAGTCCATAGCGAAAAAAGAGTGGGAAAAAAAGGTAACCTACCACTGTTTCCAAGACGAGAAAAGAACGTGAGTATGTAATAAGGCCTGAAAGGGCAATCACCTTCGTGGTCAAAGTGCGCTTTTCGAAGAGCACAAAAACCAACCATTAACAAGGCTTATTAACCACAGCCATCATAAAATTTGGCAAAGTAAACGTTAAGATGCTTAATCCCGTAACTGCTTAATACAAAATACGACATATTCACGTGCACTGACGTTATGAACGCCGAGTGTTCCTGCGTCTATAACAACTAAGTCATGTATAGCGATTTCTAGACTGCTGATAAAGCTTCCAAGACCATGTCATGCCTGCATAAGTTTCATAATGCATTTAGCACGCTTACAAAGTAAAGGCCAAATAACATTCCCTCGTTTAACACAACCAAAGGGTAGAAACAGTGTACCTTCAAAATAGCCTAAGCGAAATAACTGGTGCCGCTGGGGTTTTTGAAGCTTAATGCTTTCATATGCAAGTTCATGAACGTATTACGTAAATGCAATGGCTTAAATTATCTGTATTTTCTACGCTGAATAGCCCTAATGCAATTCGAGTCGCACCGGTGCCTGCAAATAACAAGCGAATGGCAAACATTCAAGGTCTGATCGAATCTAAACGTATTAGCTGACAATTTGAAATCAATCAACCCATTTAGATGATCGCTAGCCATGTCTCTGCCTTCCATTCGTAAACTCGCTTACTAACTGTTCATCAGAATCAAAATGTAACATGCTCACCCATTTGGAATCTTGTTCAAGCATACCTCATTAACTCATTAGATGTATTCCAAAGTCGCGCAGCCAGATTCATAAAATCATGTTCTGACCATTTTATCACCGTATAAAACATCAAATCATAGCGCGACATATACCAGCTGTCTTTGAGCACGAAATTGTCCTGCTCAGTGTTTTCCGTTCGCTAAAATACAATTTTTGACGCTTGCAATATTTAATCCCACTTCCACCCACCAGAGTATCGCCCCTTCTTTTTTAACAGATTGAATCTTCAACGTTTACATACTTCTTTTTAATGCCTTCCATAAATCCTTTTTGCCGTCCGCCGTAGAAGAATGAAATTTGCTTCCAGAGCCCTTAGCAACAGAGCGCGATCTAACTTAAAGAATGTACTTATATGTCAATTTTATCACTGGCTGTAATTTATCTCTATTGCGGCTCCTTCTGTTTACCACATTTGCAATTATTATATACAGTAGTGAACAAAAAGTTGTTTATATTTAAGTTTTTTGGATTCAACTTTTTTACCTCAATGAAGCTTGCGCACGAGGTTGGTGGGACGAAAATGTCAAACTTTTTACACTATAGCAACCAATATTTAAAATCATATTAGGCCGCAAATTGTTCCCAAAGCAAACATAACATAACTATAATATAATAACATATAATATAATTACATATAACTCGTTTTTGTGCTGCCTGAAGATATCGGATATGTTTTTTGTTACTAAATGAGGCAACAATTCGAAGACTGTGTTTTCACGATAACCTAATGCGTAAACACTTCACATGCAAGCCTTTTCCGTCGATCACTGCTTGACATCGCCGAAGAATGGGATCCAAGACCCTGTCAGTGAACGTCTTGTCTCTGTTACTCCACTTTTGCAGCAGCTGATCGGCTCCCTGCTCGGCATAGCTGAGTTTTTTGTCCTCTGGACGACTCGAGATGCTTATCCAAAAATGTTC
Organism: Amblyomma americanum; assembly: GCA_030143305.2. NCBI lineage: Eukaryota > Metazoa > Arthropoda > Arachnida > Ixodida > Ixodidae > Amblyomma > Amblyomma americanum. The sequence goes on along the minus strand of JARKHS020027659.1, from coordinate 303,144 downwards.
AATAGAAATAATTTCAGAAGACAGGCTTGGCCACCCCATACTGTCCACCGCCTTCTTCTTCATACAGTTTTTCACAAGCGTAGAAGAGCTCTTAGGGTCGTAATTCGTTTCAAACACATGCGAATATCTCAGATTCTTGCATGCATATGGAAGCAAAACATTTTCATAAATGCACAGATAAACCTTTTCGCTAGTACTACCTTGAACTCAGTCAAGGAGACAAACTCCACGATTGGAGAATCAGCTCCGTACGGTTCCGTTCGCGCTTCTGTGGTTCAAATTGAGAACTTAATAGCAAGGTATATAAAAACTGCGGTTGGGGGGACGTATACAACAAATTCCATAATCAATCTCCGCATGCAAAGAGTATCGACTCGTCTAATCAAATACCCCTTTTCTATTTGTCACCTATCCGCCCCAGGTATTTCTTTTCCTACATCATCCTGAACGCCGAATTCTTTTCACAGATGTGCATATTTTGAGACGAGCTCCTGTCGTTTAGTTCAGCACATTGCACATGACCTCTCACAGTCCGCTGAGTAACTGTAGAGCCTGATAACACGTCAATTTTTTAAAGTCGATAACAGTCAGTCGAAATTTTTGGGCTCACGCGAACAATTTCTTTCTGAACAACTTTGTTGGGCGTTCTGGCGAGTGTCCTGCGATGATCGAAAAACCAAACCCTCTCTGAACCTATGTCTCGTCAAGATTTGTGAGGACGTGGACTGAACTATTCTGATATACACTGAAAGCTGGGAGTGTTTCACCTCACAGTTGTGTTGGCGGATAACCGCCATTTGAGCAGTTTTGATGACGTAACGTTAACCTCGCACACAAGGCAATGACTTTAAAAATATGCAGTATTACATGTAAGCGCAGAATCGGTTACTTGAAATTAACATCAAGTTATTTATAATTTAGAACTGACGGAAAGTGAACGCAATGGGGAGCGCCCATGAAAAGAGAAAATTTAAAAATGAACTGAAGACAAATGGTTACGCCCCCAGGAACACCTAGTGGAAGAGGCCATTACTGCATCATAATACACTCAGAAATTGCATATAGCTCCTACAACTCGAGAAATTTTGAATTTTAGGAAAAAATTGAAATTATCATCCCTTTTTGTTCACCACTGTATTTCTTAAGAGTTACTGGTGATTTTATTTTCTGCAGTATTGTGCACAATTTTTATTTCCTGTATTGCCGCGTAACCACACTGTACTCAACTGTTATCGCTTTGCCCTAATGTAATGTCCTGCCAAAAATTTGTTAGTCTAGTTGTTCACTGTCATATTCTGAATGAACATACTTTTTTTCTTTTGCTCTTCCGTTAAGTGTACCCCATCTAGGAACCCTGAAGGTACAATGAATTTTGCTCTTCCGTTAAGTGTACCCCATCTAGGAACCCTGAAGGTACAATGAATCACGATGAACTTAATAAAAAACAATTCTATCAAGTTGAAACCCTTCCTCCACATACTTTCTGAAGTAGCCGAGATGTTTCGTAACGAAAAAGTTATGTTTAATTTTTATACCATTTAGAAACGTCTTTAGAATATAGTGTATCTCTCTGGTACTTAGAACTTGTATTGGGATGGGTTTCAGTTTGGTAGAACTGTGGTTTTCATAAGTTATAAATTGCGGTATTCCTTGCCTCTACTGGACAACCACCTCTGCAGAAATACAGGTGTTCTGCATCGTGTTTTGTTGCCGTGCATACCCACCGGCCCGTTTTCTGTTAAAACAACTTTATTCCTTGGTTTCGATGTGGGTGTATTTTGTTTTTGGTCCAGGACAATGCGAAACGGCATGTGATAGCTGAAGTACGCAACGTAATTCGCGCTTGACACATCTACCTGCCGTGCAAAGATATAGTCGATTCAGATGCCGCTTTTTGTGGCATTTGTTGGCTATAGTAATGCCGAGAAGTTCGTCCATGAACACCTGTAATCACAGCGTTATCTTCTCGTCGATGTAGAAGTTGTCACGTATGACGACGCGTAGGTTCTATTTTGCAACAGTGCACGGTTCCGACTTTGCTGCCTATTTGAAAGACCAAGACAATCTTTGATGACTTGCGGATTGCAATTGGGGAAAATGTACACATAGGACTTTAACTACGTCTCGTGCGTTGATGTCGCACCACACCGCACACATGCCCCCGCTCGTCGGCCTTTTCCTATGTGCAGCTGCAGTGTGTGGTGTACAGAAAAGCGTTTCGATGTGCCTTTCGTAAAAGGCGATGGGCCAGCTATGACGCTATGAACATATTTAAAGACGTCAACACATGAGTAGCCGATGTGGATGCCGTTTGCGTAGCTCACTGTCGTCGTTGGATACGATTGTAAACTGCCTTTCTTTCTCAAGCGCTTGCCGAGTTACCCCATGATCTGGTTTTCACCTCTTTAGCTCCCTTGTGGCTGTTGCCTATGAAGGAATGGCACAAATCCATGGTTGGGGATTGATTGGCCAGGGTTTGAAGCAGATCTGAGCAGGAAAAAATTCACCCAGACTTAGTTCAAACGGTTCGTAAATATATATTGAGGAACCTGGGCAGGTGAATATTACCCGTTGCACTTCTTTTTCTTCTACCTCAAGTTTCGATGCGGCGACTGCATTTTTTTAGTTCATTCCGCATTCGTCCCGCGTTTTTTACTCATGGTCACGATTCTAGTTTGCTGCCTTTTTCCATAAGGCCTTCACTTACTTGCGCTCATTTTTGAAAGCAGCATTTTGGAAGTTTATAGGTCTCCTTATAACATTAAGAGGCAACGCTTATAACGTTCAGAGGCTGGAAGAGAGCAGAATGGGTCAGGGAAGAAACTTGAGTTAAATTCAATTCAAGATGATGGTTTATGGTTTATAGGGGTTTAACGTCCCAAAGCGACTCAGGCTATGAGAGACGCCGTAGTGAAGGGCTCCGGCAATTTCGACCACCTGGGGTTCTTTAACGTGCACTGACATCGCACAGTACACGGGCCTCTAGAATTTCGCCTCCATCGAAATTCGACCGCCGCGGCCGGGATCGAACCCGCGTCTCGGGCCAGAAGCCGAGCGCCATAACCACTAAACCACCGCGGCGGCTGAAATCAAGATGAAGAAATGGGCATGTGCAGGGTATGTAATGCGAAGGCAAGATACCAGATGGTCCCTTAGGGTGAGGAAATGAATTCCGAGTCAAAGCACTCTCAACAGGACACAACAAAAATTCAAAGAGCGAATGATATTAGGAAGTTTGTGTGAATGCAGTGGCCGCAGCCGGCAGAGAAGAGGTTGACTGAAGGAATATTGCAGAGGCCTTTCTCTTGCAACGGAAGTAGTTAGCCTGATGATGATGGCATGCCTCCTATGTACTGGCAGTAGTACTTCTTGTAGACACGTCATAGCTGTATAATAAATACGACAGAAAAGAGCCAATAGCCGAGTGGTTTAATCTGCAGTTTCACACCAATAAGGCGCCTGGGCTGAAAATCCGCTGGGTTCAAGAATTTACTTGGGCAATTTTATTTTCGGGGGATAGCTGGTTGTATCGACTAACGGATGAGCTAGATTTCGCCGACATGGTGAGGCAAGGATGCAGACGTGAAGTACATTTATGCAATAATGATTATAACTTTTTTTTATTTCTCACCCTCACATTAAACACTACAGACCAGGCCAGGAAAATGAAGGCTTCGTTATGACATGCGCGTAAAAGTAAAGGAAACCAACATTCACCGAAAGCAAGGAACGCATCGGGGAATGTTTAAATTTTATGTTTGTGGTATTAATCAATGAGAAAAAGTTACTTTTTGGCTGAAAGATAATGCATTAGAAAGTAGCAGAGTAATAACCATATGCCGCAGGTAGGATGCAAACCCACAACCTCCGAACTTCACACACGATATCCTACAAAGTGAGCTACGGCGGTAGAAGTCTCTTATTCTAGTTTTCGGGGGTATTTATGCCGCGTGTAACTCAACCTGGTGTGTGTTCACCAGCGCCACCCGATCCATAGCGGCAGACGTAGTATGCCCAGTATTACCATGTGTCTCACGTGGAACGCGATCGAACGGTGAAAGTGGAAGCTTGGCGAAAACCCTCTTATGCTTCCTAAAGAATCAAAACTGCCAGAATCGAGGCACGAATTAAGCTATTAGCCAGATAAAGGTTTGGTTTGGTTTGTAGGGGTTTAGCGTCCCAAAACAACTCAGGCTATGAGGGACGCCGTAGTGAAGGGCTCCGGAAATTTCGACCACCTGGGGTTCTTGAACGTGCACTGACATCGCACAGCACACGGGCCTGTAGAACCAGATAAATGGAAAGAAATGAGGGGCTAATTATGACATATATATGAAGGTTGCGGCGAAGTAACTAGCGTGAACAGAACACAGTGGGCAGCGAAAGGGAACCGGCCGTTCACAAAATTCGATCACACGTACGAAAAAAGCATACGAACGAAGGAAGTTTTCCGAAACCACAGAAGGAATAGGAGAATGTTCCTATCTTTTTTTTTTCTACCCTGACATAGTGGCTGTGGCGTTCGCCTATTGAGCCCAAGAACGCCGCCGGATTGAGCCCCGGCCACTGCGGGAACTGTTCGATGGAGACGAAATGCAAAAACACCCATGTGCTGTGTGATGTGAGTGCTCGGTAAAGAGCGACAGGCGGTAGAAATTAAACCGGAACCTTACTCTACCGTGTACTTCATGAGCAGTGTGCAGCTTTTAAACTTAAACAGCACATGACATGCTATTAAAATTTGCACTTTAAGAAGTGGCTGATAGTTGCTGGAGGCAACCAAGCATTCTTAAATGTAGAAAATGTTTACTGATTACAACGCTTGTAGAGGCATCTTGTCGATATCTGGATATTGCCTTTGCTAAAATGAGTCTTTCCTTCCAGGTGGTTTTCTTGGTTCAGTGTCGGAATAAAGAAGACGGCTCACTCTTACGTCTTTGAAAATGAACTAACCCCGTCTACCACGACGGGTAATGTATTGAGTTTACTTTTTCGCGCATCTTTCAGTGCACAAGTCAGCGGTCACTTAGCCTTAGTAGAAAGCATACAATTTAGGAGGTCCAATTCTCCTTAAAGTAACACAGATTTCTTCAGCGGGTTCGGGAATATGTTCTTATTTCATGGTAATTGATGTTAGTCTCACTCACGATTTCACGGAGTGGTCAACTCTTTTTATACGTTATCGTGGTTATTGCACTGACAAGCAGTTATTGCATATACAGATAAAAAATATCGGTTTCTCATTTGGGTGTTTACTTAGCTGAAATGCTGAGTTGCAATATTGGACCGGAATTTGATTTTAAGATTACAAGAGGACAATGCGGCGCTGCAAGTGTCCAGCGATCATAGTTTTAAGAGGAGCTCTTGCTTTTAATGGCGCAGGCTTTAAATATATTATTAAATTCTTACTGTTTCCTAATAAATGACATCTTCCGTTGCAGCTTTAGTGTAAGTCCAATTCTCCTGATGGGTAGAAAGGCATCAGTGCAATACATTTTTTTCGCAAGAAACTCGAAATGTTGCACAGTTTCATTGTCTTAGCTGAATTGTAATCAGATGTTAGTTGTCACATCCTTTTTTTTATTTTTCAGGACAGAGAAAACAAGATTTGGACAGCCGAGTACTCTACACTGATTACAACACTTGCATATTAATGGAGACAAAGGCATTAGGTGACAATTACTTTTTTGTTTTGGCTCACTTGATAATGCGGACAATGCCTAGTTTACTCATAAATTCGAGAGCAAAAGCCTAACAAAAATGTAATGTCTAGTAAGGTAAAATTATGATCTGGTGAGCTCACCAGATTATAATCTTCAGATTCACATTCAAGTGGTATTCAGATCGTTTGTTTTTCGCTTAAATAACAGCGCGGTATGGTTTATGTCTGAAACAGATCCCACGAAAAGACCGTGAAATTTGGAAGCAGTCATATTTCCCTTCCGTTTGTTTCCTCTTAATTTTTACATTTCCTGCTTTTGGAAAATCCAGTTTGGATGCAGGCGCCGTGTTATGTTCGGAAATGGTTTTAGTGAGAGACTCGATTTTTAGCATTTCTGAGCTACATTACCAAAAATGCAGCTTGCGCTGAGGTCCCTTTTCTTTTTTAAATCTTACAAACATAAGACAAAAGTGGCTTCAAAGTAGTAAACTATTGCGTATTTATGAAAAATCAAGCTCTGAAACGTTTTGTGATCCCGGATGATGTAATCGGGGAAATGCCTAATATAAAAAGGAGGCTTATAAGCGCTTCAGATACGCATCGAAGAGAGCAGACGTCTTAAGTATTCACCTAGTTTTGATTTTCTCATTAGTAAGAAATTGCAAGTCATTGAGCGCAAGATAGTGTGTCCGTGATCTGCAGATCTGTCAGCAGGTACTCAGACTTAAGAATTTATGCAGGAGGCTGCGTAGTTTCTTTTCCTCACTTATTGTTCTCTCCCTTTCCAGGGTACAGCGTATGGGCAGAGAGCAAACACCTAAGGAATCACGCTGAAATTCCATACATATGCGTGTTGCTCTATGAACAGCTGTCAGGTATCAAGAAGCGTTGGATATATGACTGGAACTTTTGTCCCAACCGCACAAAGATAATCACTGGATAACAGTTCGATAAAAAATATTTAACAAGATATGGGTGCATGCTTCTGTTCTTCCTGCATTACAGAGCGACGCTGGTGGGACTGAGGTCGCGAAAAACGCATGTTTAAGCAACTGCTATATTAACATAACGGGTGGTAGCAGCGCCATCTTTGGGTGATGGGAGCGCCCGAGGAAGACGAAGCGGCAAGAACAGCCAGACAAAAAAGCTCGCACTTGAAAGAAAGTGTATACTTTATCTGCAATAGGCTTCGAGATTAAAGAAAATATTATCAGAATACGGAGGACACAGGACATTTCTTCCAAACCTGCACCTGTTTGAGCACGGTCTCTTTCATGTATAGCAAGAACATTTTTCACAGTCGTTTTGTGGCTTCAGAATGAGAGCGCTAGACAGCATCTACTGGCAGCTTAAGAGACACTGAGGACTTTTATGCCTCTTTATGTCTACGCTGGTGTTAATCCGAGTGCAAAATGCACATTTACTGCTAAGAAAATTGTATTTAATTTTTTCCTGTCACGTGGTTCACACTTGTGACGTGTACACCGAAAAAGGCTATGATCACCGCTTTGTAGTGTACTGTGCTGCAGCCTAGTCCCATGGATCCACGTTCGAAACACTGTGTCGGCGCGCGCAGTTCAGCTGCAAACTGAGCCTGTGGTAGTGATTCCTATATTTCATTTTCTCGCCTCTTCCAGCATATAAAAACCCCGTTTTCTGTGAATGTATATTACCTCTGTCGTTACCCCACAGTGATCTATTCATTCAAGCAAACATGAATTTATCCTCAGTGACACTTTAATTTACCTAGCATATTAGGTTGGACAGCGAAGGGAGCAAAGAAAAATGTTTATGTATCTAAGTGAATCCGCTTATTCATCTAAATATACGGGTCTTTGGTAGGTGCAGCGTATTTTGCTTTTTCCGAAGGGCATGAACGTTCAAATCGTAAAGAACAAAATAAAACATTTATTTTCATTACTCTACAAGAGTTTACGGCCCAGCATATCTCCTGGTGAAAAAGTTTTGATGCTGATACAGTGACACCTATAATCTTCGGCTTCTCAGAGTGACTTTATAGGCAGAGGCTAAATAAAAAGCAAATATTGTTAAACTGAAAACAGTTTATGCTGTTAAAATAGAACGGGCACCATATTTACCACGGTTAGCTCTTCGCCTCCTGGTCACAAGATGCCTTACATCCAGAGCTTTAGTTGAATTTACCTAATGTAAAAGTATCTTACAAAGTATAAATTAATCCAAAACCCTTCACTCTCGCTTGCCTTATAGCCCACAGATTTGCTTTGGCACGCTAGAATAAATCAAGGCGACCGACGGGGTTTCCTTGCAGAAGCACTGCCAGCGAATGCAACATGCACAATTACAAAAAGAAGTAAAACCCAAAAATAGAAACGGGTTTACCTGTACAGGAACCTTTTCAAAGTGAGCCAAAAGGCCAATATATGGTTAGTTTAAAATTTCTTACATGCCGGAAAATTAGAAAGATTTGGCCACTGCCGCTGTGGATTCTCGTTCAATAGCGACCTTTCCTTGACGTTAAGGAAAGCTTTGGTATTTTACACAAGACACAGATTACTTTTATGTTTATAAATTCGCAGTATGCTCTGGTCATCTCAGTTTGCCTTGTGCAGCATATACTAGACATTCATTCGTTCTTATGAACCGAGAAATACTTTTACAGATTGCATTGTGATGAAGTACATGTGCAGTTCTATTTCCGCATTAGCGTGTCAGTAAACTGGTGACTGCCGAATGCACTCTATCCCAGTCTTGTTCTACTAGTTATTTCACTCTAGTGGTTCGGATCTGCTATTAATATATTCGCCATAAGTAGATATATTCGCTCACCACTTCCAGTGCTTGGCTGTCTATCCTAAACTTTGTTCGCTTCCGATGTTGTTGAATATTACAATAGTTTTCTTAATTTTACTTCTTTAAACACTTCGTTCTGCTTTGCCTGTTTAGGTCCTGAATAGTGATAAAAAATTCGTCGCCTTAGTTACTTAGCAAGTAGCGCAGAAAAATGTCTATCTCCACTCTATAAAAAAGTGTGAAACGCTTCAGTCCTTCTGTACATTATTAAGCCCAATACGAAAACCTCATAACGCTTTGTGTATGAGCCGGGATCTTTGCAGCGATGTAAGCTCGAGGGCGGAGGACGTCCTTTGTGCCCCCTATACGACCTTGAACCTCATGGAACCTTAGCTTGCATATAGGCAGGCGTTTCGCTGTTTCTCTGCCGATATCATGCGCTGCAAGATGCGGAAGAAGGTCCATAACCTCTCAAGACAATTTTCTTTGCCAAGCACTACAAAATCTAAGCCGCAGTGCCTTTTAGCGCTATTATTTAGCGCTTTTAGTGTTCATCATGATCTCGTTATCGGCTCTGCTCTTTTTTTCTTTCTGTGTTTTCAATTTGTACAGTTGTTGCCATCAACTAAAAGTGCGCGCCAGTCATCACATTAGTTCTCTGAAAAGAATGTATCCGATGTCGGAATTTCTTCTGTGACGCACGTGGTTCCCGAAGAAAGACGCGGAATACTGGCGCAGTAAGAATAAAATAAGATCAAAGCGCTGTTAGATAATTGGCATAGCAAGAGTAAAGTCAAAAGGGGAAGTGGTGTTCTTTTCTTTATTTCTCGCTGCTCTATGTCCACTCAGAGAGAAGGGCATGAACTCATAGCTCTTAAATCTGACTTGGAAAATGCGAGTTTGTGACGATCATTAGACACTTCTGTGGCCTTTCTTGCTTTAACGGACTTAACTAGCAGTTTACACATGTATGTCACGTTAAAATCGAATAAATTAGAGTTAGTAGCAATTCACTCGCGCTCGCATATACAACCGACCCTTTCCATGGCAAAGCATAAGTATAAAATAAGTTGTTGATTTAAGCGTATTTATTGAAATAAATCAAGATTTCGTTAGCAATTGCCAGCCGAAACTTTCGCTGTAGAAGAAGCAGCCGTACATCCCTCTTTCTCGTACTTCCCCGCGTCTCTACCAATCCACTGGTATTCCTGGCTGTTAATTTGAACTAAAGGGTTTCTGCTAAAACAGCGACGATACAATACTACCACTGGCTGCGTTCTCACATAGGGACAAGAATATCAACTTTTATTAGTTTACGCTCTCTCCAGTGAACGTCGCTGAAAAGCAGCGCACCCTTCGCGCCGACGATGTGCTTTTAGCTTTCGTCACTAGATGGCGCCACTGTTTTTCGCATTTATTTTATAAATCGGCCACCAAGGTAAACTAGAATTTTTGTCGACGAAGTGTACATCACTGATATGCGCCATTTATTGGTGTGGAAACTGAAATGGATGGCAATCTACATTACAAACGTATAATTCCTGTCCGGAGGGCGAGATTTATATTAGCATCTGGTACATCGCTGCTGCCAACGTGCAACACCCTCTCTTTCGCTGATCATGGTCTCCAGCATTGGCCCAAATGAAAACAGGAGCACGCACTGATCGAAAAATTTTCTCTAGAAACCATCCACATCGTATCTAACCAACTATTGTGGTATCGAGCATCCTAGACAGCAAGCTTTCCGTTGCGCCGAAAAAATTAGGTGCTCAAAATTCTGCGTACTCTTCCTTTAAACATGTCCCCGCACTGCAACGACTACCTGTGGGCTGCTTTTCTTCCTTTCTTTCTGAGTCTAGAGCAAACGATTTGCTGCTCCAGAATCGCTAGAAAAATAAAATTAGAGGAGTCGTATTTTGTAAAAAATCTTCTCAAGATTCATTCTTTTGCGTTCTTGCCGTTGGTTGATGCTGGAGTCGGCGAGTGTCATTATTTAAGTATGGTCTATGAATCCGCGCATCACGTGCGCAGCTCTCCAATTTTGGAAGGGCGAGAAAATTAATCAAGCAAAGATTCGTTAATTACATGATACCGTCCTTATTATCAGCCAATCGGCGTTTCAACCCAAAAATCTGTATTGACGTAGTACCCTTTCCAACGTAAGCCAAGGAACTGTTACAAGGTTCTATGACAGGCTTGACCATTCTTTG